>APFE031562438.1:0-28709 GCA_000404065.3 Pinus taeda | reverse complement strand
TAGGCTGTCTGGTTTCTCTATCAATGGTAATCCTTTCACCATTCTTTTTCTGCTCAACAAATTTAGACCTCCAAAATTTAGATGACCAAATCTCAAGTGCCACAACCAATTCTCATCCTTTGGCACGCTTTGGAAGGCCTCCTGGGTCACTGCTGCAATTTCATTTTTGTTCCTCAAATCTGCCCTGATCCTGAGAGGGAACATCCTGTTCCTTGTCATCTTCACTTCAGCAATGCATCATTTGCTGGGTGGTATATCCATGATGGTACACACATCATTCACAAAATAAACATTGTAACCCTTTTGAACAAGCTGTCCAATACTCAAGAGGTTACATCTCATTCCGGGGACATAATACACATCTGCTATGGTTTTCCTTTCTCCTTGCTTTGTAAATATTTTTACCTCCCTTTTTCCCATAACAGACACTTTGCTATCAGTTCCTAGTGTGACCTCTGATTTCATATTTTTATCTAGGGCAGAAAAGAGAGCTATATTGCCTGTCATATGGTTGCTGCAACCTGAGTCTAAAAACCATATGTCTTCACTATTTGTTTCAGCCATGTTACAAGCTAACAACACATTAGTTTGACTAATGTTCTCTCTAGTAACATTTGCATTTTGTCTATTACTCATATCATGTTGCTTCTTCCTACAATCACTGGCATAATGCCCATATTTTTTACAATAATAACATTGGACATTGGATTTTTCATACCTTTGTCCTTGAGCATGATGTTGTTCTCTTTGCTGACTGCTGCCTTGGCCTTGGTTCTGATTTGGACTGCTGCCTCTTCCTTGAGCATTTGCTGGGCTGCTTCTTCCACCTCTGTTTTGGCTTCTGCCTCTTCCTCTCTTGTTTCCTCTGCCTTGGCCTCTTCCTCTTCCAAAGGACATCTGGGTCTTGAAGGCTTGCTCTAGAGATGAGTTCTGATTCCTACTCAATCTCTGCTCATGTGTTATCAGTGATGCATGAAGTTCATCAACTGAAAAGTTTGAGAGATCCTTTGTCTCTTCAATGGTGGTGACAATAGCATCAAACTTTGAGGGTAAGACCCTCAATATTTTCTCCACAATCCTTCTTTCTTCAATAGTTTCTCCATGAGTCCTCATCTGTGTGACTAAACCAATTACATGTGTGAAGAATGAGTCAATATTGTCTGACTCCTTCATGCACAGATTCTCAAAATCTCTCTTCAGCAACTATAGTTTTGCTGTCCTCACTTTCTCCATGCCTTGGTAGGCTGTCTTGAGAGTTTGCCATGCTTCCTTGGATGTCTTAGCTCCTGCTATCCTTGGAAACACACTCTTGTCTAATGCTTGATACAAGAATACAATGGCTTTTGCATCCTTCTTCCTATTGCTCTTCAATAGGTCTTTCTCTCCCTGAGTTAATCTGTTAAACTCAGTCTCATTTGCTGGTTCATCAAAACCATCTACAACTATTTCCCATAAATCTTGACATGCAAACAGGGCTTTCATGGTTATTGCCCAGTAGTCATAATCCTTCCCATTGAACTGTGGGAATTGAGGGTTAAACAAACCCATACTAGTGCTTGTGCTAGCCATTCCTTGCATTCTCAGCTATGCTTCTAAATCCTTGACTGTGTATTTAAAATACTGACTGTTCTTTCAGCAGTAACACAAAAACTGGTCTGAGAGATACCTGAATTCTTTTGCTGAGTCTTCACTTTGCTGGAGAAGTTGCTGCAACAAAAATCCTTCCTACAGCTTCTTTGAATGTCTTCAAAGAGCCTAAACCTGCTCTGATATCACTGTTGGGGATTTATCTGGTAAAATCCCAAAAACAAACATAAATTCACACACAGAGACAATGCCCTATTTTACCACAGGATTTTTAATCACAGCGGAAACATAAAAAATTCTGAGCAGCGAACAGAGTTTTTACACACACCAAGGATTTCTTTCTATTAATAAAAATTGTTGTTACATATTATGTTCTTCCTCTCTCACAGAGGGATTCACCAAAAAAAAAAATTACCATATACTTCTGTGCGGAAAATATATATATTTCTCACGCTGCTGCGTGGATTCTTTTACATATTCAAAAATGTTTTCGCCCTCACTGTTGTGCCTCCCATTCCAATTCATTACATTTACCAAAAAAAATTACATTCATATATGACTACCGGAGAAGAGACTTACATCGCCATACTTCCGTAAAAAAAAGACAGTAAAAATTAAATGGTCTTACTAGCTTTTACTGGTGCCCATACTCCCGCTCAGGAAAAATTAAAAACTTCACTTAAACTTACCAACCACAGTAAATAGCATTTACTATTTACTGAGAAGACTTACGGCAATGTAACTTTTACTCCACGTTGAATTTATTTCCCAGGCCTTTACTTCAACCATTATACAATATACTTTTGGAAATCTATCGGGTCCGAGCTTTATCGCATGGCACACATATGTGCACCCATGGTTTCCCCCGATTGCGAAATCCCGATCACAATATGGCCCGATACCTCCGATTATATATATTATAATATATGTCTGAAATGCATAAAGAAAACATAACACGAGCTACTGGCGGACCCGAAATAATATTAATCAAAATGTTGAATACCCATCGGGTCCGGGATATCGGGTCTCAACTTATCGCATGGAAAAAGGCTGCCCACTTGGTTTCCGCCGATAGCGATATGCCGATAGCGATATCGGCGATCGCTCATCGCAAACAACAAAACAAACTTTATAACTCACTACTGCCATTTCGTTGATGCGATATCGGCGATCTCTTATCGCTGGAGTGTTCATCGCTGAATCGCTGGATCGCTGCACTCTTTTGCCGATGTGCAGTTGGAATTAATTTTTCAACAATAGGCGAATTGTGAGCGTCGAACTAGAAGGGGAAGGCACCATCACGAAGCGTAACTTTGAAACCCTTGATAGGAAACTTGAATGCTAGAGTCGAGAGAAGAAAGGGATACCCTAGAGCATAAATGACAGAGATTACTAAAATAAATAAAAATTCCTCTGAGATAGGTTACACATGCAAATGGCCACGGAAAGCTATACGACAGTCTTTTCATTCACTGTAAGCGATCTAGGAGCCATGCGCCGATGAATAAATCGAGAATGAGGTTGCAGGGCCAGCAGGCCAGAGAAACAACGATAAATTCAGCACAATAACCACCAAAACACGAATTTGAGAGGTTAGGATTAGAATAACAAATCCTGACGCTTGATTTTTCAGCTACCATTGCCACTGTTGGAAAGATGGTCAGTGATGATCACATGCATTCACGTGAGACCTGCAGGCCTGGAGAACTTGGAGTGGATCTCTCAGAGCTAAGGTGGAGAGCATTAGATGACATTAAAAGTCATGCACGACATTCGTAACACTAATTAATAGATATAGCTTGGACGCCTAAAGTTTTCATGAAGGGGAACAAGTAATAATTAATAGTCTTATATCCCATGTAGAGGAACCCCCAACGACATAAAATTGCACTACTTCTAAAACAAATAAAGATTAACTCCATGGTGCGGATAAGGGTCTCAATGGTTCCATGGTATTTGTGTTGAGATTAGTGGGTAAACGGTCGTGTGGTGTCGAGTGCCAAAGATTTTCTATGTGCACTTTAGGATTTATCATAAGTGCTTATGGGTGGATTTACGTTGACTTGTCGGTCAAAATAAAGTAAACATTACAGATTATAATCAAAACGGGTGATTTAAAAAAAACATAATATGCGAGTGGAGATATTACCATGTTACCTAAGCAATGAAGAAGTAAAACCATTAAAATTAGTAATCAAAATAATAGTAATATTTTACCCAAAAACTATAAGAGAATCAAAATACGATAACAATACAAACTTAGAAGATAATAATTAAAAAAAAAAAAAAAAAATATTATTATCCTTAAATTATTATTAGAGTAAGAGAATCAAAAATACGATAAAGAATACAAATTTAGAAGATAATAATTAAAAAAAAAAAAAAAAAAATTAGCATTATTCTTAAATTATTATTAGAGTTCTGACGAACAAAAATTATATCGTTAAAATTTAATGATAAATTTAAACTGATATTGTTAATATTGAAAATTTTCAAATCCAAAATTATTACAATCCCTTGTAATTATATTTAATATCCCGTAAAAATAATTTTTATAAATACAAAATTAATACAATCCATTGTAATCATATTTAATATCCTGTGAAAATAGTTTGATACAATTCAGGCTATCAAGAGTCTTATGGTCAATACATTTAGAGAAAATGTCGATAAAGTCCATAACTATAAATGTCTTTTACCAAAGAAACCTAAAATTTAGGTTTCCACTAACCCTCATTGATATTACTAATAATTTAATTTATAATATTGAATTAGTCCCCAGGGTGAATATCGCCTCATCAACTTATCCGATTTCGTAACGAGTATTGCGCCCATGCCATTTGTACCATCCAATGCTTTTGTAGGCAAATTTGTCGTACCTCTATTGTCATGGGATTTAACCTAAAAATGGTAGGATATATTCACGGGTCCTGGCACAAATTAGAATGCTTGTGTTGTGACAATTTTTCATCTATTCCTTTCGTACATTAATTACACCATACACATACCCTATTATCCATACTTTCTCTTCTCATATCTCTACACTTCAACACTTCTGGAATTAACCGTCCTCGGCCACAATTGGTATTTCAAACCACGGTTCCATCGACTTTCGAAGCTCTGTTTGCAGCAGGGCCCAAAGTAGACGGCAAGGTCAGATTGAGGTCGCCATGTTCTTCCGCATTCAATGCCACCGCCTCACTAGGCGAACTTGCTGTCTGGTCTTGTGGGAAGAAATCTGTTATAACCGGAGTTGCAGGATTCCGGAACGTCGGAGTTTTTTGTTTAGGAGTTTGGTATCCGTGCATGAATGTATAATGTGGGGGGCCGGGGCCTAAGAATCTCCGGATGTAAAATTAGGCAGTGGCACAAGCCGAGAGCATTGGTCGATGGTCGGTTCGAGAAGGGAGTGATAGTTAGTAAAGTATAATAATATAGACAAACATAAACCTTTGTGAAGATTTTATTGAATCGCACAAAACCATTTTCAATTTAGTTTAATTATTATTATATCATCAATATCTAAATGGTACTAATGTTACTAACATGACAACATATTTATAATTAATTTCGTATATTCACTAATTTTGCTATAATATATTTATAATTGTATCTCATAAATATCGTAATATAAAATGTATAGGTTTAAAAATAATTAATTTAATATTAGAAGTCCGTTATTATGTTGAAAGACATATTTTATAACCTAGTGTATAGGTGATGTGTACATATATCATGTCACTAATAAAATAATTAAAATATATATAATCTAAAAAATAACTATATAATTAAAAAAAAAATACAATTCCATCAACATAAAATATGAAATTTTTATTCTAATTTTTTTTAATATTCTTTTTAATTAAATATTGTAAATGAATATTAAAAGAAAAACTATCCTGTCGTATATGTAAATCTTTAATGACATAAATTTTCACATCAAAACCAATATTGACAAATATTATTTTGTTATCATGCCATGTAAAAAGAGTATAATATAATATTAACAAATAATATATAATTAAGATCTTCTTTTTTACATTGAATCTATCTTTTTTTGAGATACCAACCCTTACTATGAAGGGCTCTGATCTTCAAAAATAAAATATTGTTATATATAATAATAATATATATATTATTAAAAACTTTCATTAAATTATTTCAAATTTTATATATATACTGGAAAACGTAATTATTTTTTAAAAAAAAATATTTGATAATATTTATTTCTTAAAAAATATAATAATCGGTGGATCATCAACTATATAAGTAGTAAGATGATGAAAACCTAAAAATTAGAGAACCAACAACTAATATGAAAGAAATTAATATATAAGTAACATGAAAGAAATTAATTTATAGAAAAATAGTGGAACGATATGTGTGAAATTAATCTATCGAGAAACAGACAGATTTACTTGAATGAAATTAATATATCGTAGAAATTTATTAATATAGTCATCTAAAAAGTAATGCACAAATCTAAAGGACATTAACTTATTTTGGAGCAATAAATTGTTGAAAATCTAATAATATAGAAATTGAAAGATAAATAATATAATATGAGGGACCTTAATGATCATTGACTTGATAATTTATTATAGATAATTAAATAACATATATATTAATTTAGTATAGAAAATTCGATATGAAGGAAGGTAGAATTTTTTATTTCAAGTGATTTAGGCACATTTGTAAGGAAATTTATGCATGTTTGTTTTAAATGATTTAGATGTTTATACATGTTTTTTTACACTATTGTAAAGGAATTTATTTTTAAAATTTGATTAAGTGATGGTTTGGATTCATTCTCAATTTATCATATTGAAAAGTTGTTCAAAGTGAATATAACATCAAAATAGCATAGCTATAATTTTATGTGTTTTCTATTTTTAAAAGGTTTTTGTAAAATGAGAGTATTAAAAAATCTTATTGATAAGTAAATTATAATTTAATGATAAATTGTATTTAATAGAATTAGAATATTAAAATTTTTGAGCCATAATTACTCTTAAATGTATAATATATATTATGGCTTTTAAGTCCTTTGTTTAAAAGATAATATATACTCCTTGATAGATGAAATTGATAAAATTTACAATATAACATACTTGAAGATTTATATAGTAGACAGTGGAAAATGAATCTAAAGTGTATGTAATGTGTTTTCATTATATATTTATATTACCATAGTCAAACCATATGTCATATTTATGTAAACTTTTCATATGTATAACATCTAAGCGGGGTTAACAAGTAGGCAATTGTCGCAAACATTACATGAACATCCTTGATTCTTGGAGAATTTATTTTTTCAAAATTTTTCTCTTTTTGTTGTTTGGATTAGCATAACTATAATCAACATGTTAGTGACATTTAAATGTAGATTTCTCTTGTAAAAATTGAAGAAACTTGGGCCATTAATCCTTTCATGAAGATGCCAATTACTACTTAACTTATGGTTACATTATTCCTTTTTATTAGTTCATTGATTTCCTTAATGATATAGTGCATTGATTTAAGAAATTATACAAAGAGATATATAAAGCCAAAAATTATTCACCATTCTAATATGACATTTGAAAATAATAGAAAGTAACAAAATAAATATTTTAGCTAGTTGTTCGGCATGGCAATAATAGAATGGCTGTCGAGCATTAGTACATGGAAATAATATAACACACAATGTATTCAAAATGTTGAGATGACTCTATATATTATACGAGACAAAATTGTAGCCATTGATAATTTAATTTTATGAGTGCTTCCAAGTGACTCTAAATTTTTATATATTGTATATATATTTGACATTGTTTTGTACTTCAATTATATAGAATAATAGGGGCGAAATATTACCCATCGAATAATTTTTTATGTTTCTTTCAAAAAAAATATTTACATTTGCATTTTTCTTTAAATGATTCACCAAATTTTAATATATTAAAATAATTTTACCTCTAATAATCACCAAAAATTTCTAAAAACTATATAAATTTTTTAAAAATCTAAATATTTTTTATAAAAAAAACACCCATCATTTCATTAATTATATTTAATAATTAAATAAGATTCACTAAAAATTTTAAGATAAATATAAACCCTTAAGCATTTCCTTAAATCTAAAATTAGGTTAAATAGTCTAGAGAAATGAGATCTAAATTAACTACATAAAATATCCATTTAATGAATACAAAAATTAGGTACATAAAATATCCATTTAATGAATACAAAGTTTGGTTGTTGGGGATGTTTCTAGGCATACTCGTTATTGGAAATGCGAGCATATGGGATTAGAGAAGCTATTTGAATAACGAAGTGGAACTGGAAATCCAAGTAGATATAAAGACATTTGATTTAATACCATGTTTAATGTGTGAGTATTATTCGAGAGGTATTCACTAGATGACGTATAGAGATTGATCATTAACATGGTTGAATTACTATAGGTATGATGAAATTATTATAATTACACATAGGGACATTTAAATTTAATATCGTTTTTAAGGTGAGAGAATTGAATTGGAGAGAAACATTTTCTAGATGATCTTTAGACATCAATAATTAATATGGAGAAATCACTATGAATATGGTAAATGTGTTAAAGGGTGGCTTCAGGATTATCAATAATATTACTTTTAGCCTCAGGGAGAGCAAGATAGACAATGTAGTTCCTTAGTGGGTGACATTTATGTGTCGATGGAAGAATCTTGGAACATCAATTCTTTGGTGAATATGTCCATGACCACTTAGATTGAATTTCCATTTAATTAGTACATTTATTTTAGTGATGGCATATTTTAAATCATTCATTGCATTGATTTAAGAAATGATAAAGTGAGAAATCTAAAATCTAAAAACACGTAGTGACACTTATGTGCTTAAAGCTAAAGACATACACTAGATATAATCAAAGCGTGTTGTTTGTACAATGGATGCCAGCATTGGTTTTATTGTTTGTACATGTTGTTGGTTATATTTATATTACCTTTATTGAGTGAACTTATAACGTAACATATGAATTTATTTAATATTAAAGAATATGTTTAAATTGGTTAGATATTGATAAATATTTTTCAAAATCACTTTTTTAATATATATTTTTTAATTTAAAAAAATAAATATATATATATATTTTTCACTAAATATTATTATCTCTCTCTTTTTCTCTCCACTTAAAATACCTATCATATATTCACTTTATTTTCCACAATTTTTAACCCTCATTTATGAATAAACATGATAAGATATTTGTTGACAAGGTGAATGGCCATTAATATATTCCTCTTCGCATAGTGCATTGTGTTTAATATTTCCACAATAGAAAAAATCATTTCAAACATTGATTTCATTTAAATTACATAAATTTTAGTGTTCATAAAGCCATTAATTTTTCACAAAGCTGTTTACTACCTTTCTCTTACTAGAATTCATTAGTTTTTTCCTAAATAGTTAAAAGGATTGACTTTAAAAAATACTATCAATATTGGAAGAAAAAGAGGTAAGGTATGACTATTAGTACATGTTTGAATGTTTTGATTTGAACTTCTTTTTCCATATGATCTAAAGGAAAAGATGGAAAGTGACTAAGTGTGTGTGACGGTAAGAAAAACTGAAAAATATACATAAAAACATACATAGAAAAAGATCGTTGAGTAATTTATTTATCATTAATGGTATGCATCAAATTACGTTTTTACCATTTGCTTTCTTTATCATTGAGTATCTCTCTATTGTTATTATTTACTTCACTCATGTATCCTTTGAAGTGACTTAGGTAATAGTATTTATCGTAAATAAGATATTTAATAAATTTGAAAGGATTAAATTCATTTTAAATATATACATTATGGTTGTCTAAAATCTTGAAGTAGTAACTAGCTATTAGAATAAATGTAACTTTAATTTAATTATAAAATCTATGAAATGTCCAAAAGAAATTAAATCTCTTAAGCAAAGATATTTATTTAAGTCCTATATTATTATTTATAAAAAAATATTACTTTTCATAGAACTAGTATAATTTAAATTTTCTATTTTTTTAATAATTTCCTAAGTACATTTTTAATCAATTTTGTGAAATTTTTTTATAGAAATTGTTGAAATTATAGTTATAAGTTATTGATTTGTACAAGGATGTCCTAAAAATGTTCTAGAGATTTAAATTTATTTTTACATTCTAAAATGCAATTTAAATAAATTGTGACCACAACAAAAAATTATATCATTACCTTCTAATAATAAAAACGAGAAAAAAACATTTAAACTTAATAAAATTTAATATAAAAAAAATTGAAGTGATATCATTGACATTGAAATGTCAAAAATACAAAATTAATACAATCTATTGTAATCATATTTAGGCAGTAAGACGTTACCTCTGAAGAACTCCCCCTTTTTGCTACCTGTCATCACTCTGCACCATTAGATTATTAGATTATATGTTAGACAATTAGGAAATGATCAGTCGTTTGATCAGAAGAAACTAGTTTCTGAAGGTAGTTTGAAGGTATTCGAAAGGTATGGTTATTAAACCCTCTCCACCCCATCGTTTTTTTTCGTTTTGGCTCGCTGATGGCTTTGTTTTTTGTCACACATCAAGAAAAATGATTTATCATATTTCTAGCAGAAGTTCCTTCGAGATCTGCTAGGTTGCGATTTCCATGTTTAAGATACCAGACATGGACAAGGTATTCTTCGGAATCGTCTCTAAGGATCCAAGTTTTGATTGTTTTGGATGACGCGGATCATATCGAGAAGATAAGTAATCTAGTAGTGATTGATGTTGTGGGATCGCATAGTTTGATTTTGATCACTTCTCATGATCAAGATTTACTCAGACGCTTTTCTTCAGAAACTATAGTGTATAATCTAAAGACATTGTAGAGAGAGAATTCTCAGGAGATTTTCTCCTGGCATGTGTTCGATCAATCCGAATCATATGAAGGATTTGAATGCTTGGTTGAGGAGGTTTTGAAAATTTGTGGTGCGCTTCCTTTATACTTACAGGCGTTGGGCAGGTTGTTTCTTGGTCTCCATGAGGAAAAGTATTGGAAACGACAGTTGGAAAGGTTCTCAAGAACACTGCTAGAGGATATAGTGGACACGTTAAAAATGAGTTACGAGGCTCTCAATAGTGAAGATAAGGATATATTTTTGGAAAACGGTTCTTTCTTTGTCGCAGAGGAAAAAGAAGTAGTCGTTCGAGTATTTGAGGGCCTAGGTTACAGAATTTGAGGGCCTAGGTTACAGAGACATTTATGATTGACTTGAAAATCTCCATAAAAAATGCCTAATCGAGTTTCATAACGAGGTCCAAGATGATGAAATGGTATGCCGAATGAAATTGGTAAGAATTATCTCGGTATTTTATGTTTTGTTTTTATCTTTTCGCCAAAAACGTTATTCTAGTAAGATCTTATACGCCCTAACCTTTTTTTTTTTTTTTTCCTTCGATTGAGATTGATGGATTCAATCTTCCAAGGTCCATCATTAGTTATGATTCAGACGGTAACTACAATTATTTCCACCTACTAAAGATAGAG
Source organism: Pinus taeda (assembly GCA_000404065.3). NCBI lineage: Eukaryota > Viridiplantae > Streptophyta > Pinopsida > Pinales > Pinaceae > Pinus > Pinus taeda. The sequence continues at coordinate 17,580 of APFE031562438.1, read as the reverse complement.
AAAATAGTTGGAAATAATTAATTCCTACTTGTTTATGGTTGTAATTTTCTAATTGAGGAGTTTGTTCCTACCTAATAGGAATAAGCTAGAATATAGTTTCTCCTAGTTTAGTGTGTGGTTGAGAGAATCTCTCAACCACACTACTGTACGTCTAAGATAACATTCCTATCTTGAGACTATTGATTGTATGAATATGTGTGTAATTTCCTCATTCAACAATTAATAGAATATATTTTGAGTGACTGCAATTTTATCTTGGTATCAGAGCCTGTGAGGGCCTCGCCCTCCTGGGCTTGGCCCCTCCTCGCTGAGGGAAAATAATTGAGTGTATAATTTCATTATTTGTCCATTGAAAGTTGTGTGGGTAATGAGCGATCTGCCAGAGTGGTGCTGATCTTGATTCGTACGCCATAGCCGTGTTGATCATGTCTTTCCTTTACGCATTTTTATTTTATTTTCCACAACAGCATGGCTCTGCCATAGTCAAAGGGCGCCGATTTTGTCATGGACGAGGCTGCAGGAGGCCACGATTTTCTATTCTCTGGGCTGTGAGTTCAAGTGTTATGGAATTTGGGATCTTCGAAGCTCATGGCTAGGCCTGAGCCTGAACGTGGGTATTATGTTGCCGTGTGAGGAGAGGACACAGGGGCGCATCTACGGCCTGATCTCCGATTAACTAAGTTCGGACTGTCGTTCTCAATTTTTGATATGTCAATATCGATCAAGGAAGGATTCCTTGTGTGCGACAAAATATTGGCACGAGGAGTGTTGTGCATGGTGATTGAGGCTGATTGCTAGTCAGGTTTTGGGAGGAGAGAACCTGCCCAGAACAGCAGGAGAGAACCCTGGGCGCTGCATTCTGGAACGATGGAACGATGGTGAGCGCATTCCCCTGGATCTAAATGAGTATTAACCAGGCTTTGTGGTCGCCCGCAACATCGCAAGACGATTTGAAGATGTGGATCTAAGAGCGGTGGGAGGAATTCGTTAAAGGGGACGCTAATGCGGCCGATCTCTTTGTCGCCAAAGGTAGCGCCTGAGCAGACTGTGATCTCCAGAAACAGGCGGCCCTGCTGTAGGGCGGCCTCGTCGAGGGTAAATTTCATATCGTGCTTCTAGATGGGGTCGGTGTCGTTGCTCTTGTCCACGGGTGTTCGTTTCCTGTTTTTGGGATCGTTGGAGATCCATGCGACTGTGTAGGCCCTTGTTTTGGAGATCCTGCTCTCTTTCTTCAGATCGTGGGCCGAGCTTAGGGTTAATTCCACTGCTCCCAAAATTCGTTCGAATTCTTTCCCCAATTTCAACCTGTAAATTCTTTCAAATTTTCCCCCAATTTTGATCTATAAATTCATTCAAATTTTCTTCCTCTCTACTGAATTCCTCGAGGAACAATGGAGGCACGTTAGAGATAATTATCTTTGTGGCGCGTCAGAGATCTGCGTGGACGTGATGCTCTGGGAAGGGACAATTTTCCAAAGCGCCGCGCGATTCATTCGCAGGAGTGGCAGAAGACTGGCGACCCATCTGTAACTGGCAACTGGTATTTGAATCTGTCAGTCAACGCTGTGAGTCGAAGAGCCGACCGGACTGGGTTGTGACGACTGCAATAGAAAGAGCGTGGAGAGCGACATTGATTAGTGGAACCCGGCGTGAAGAGTGGAAGCCGACTGGATCTCTGGAGATGTCAAAGCTGACTGGTTGGTGCGCATAGGCTGAGCAATGTTGGTTGTGATGGTGGAGGATGTGTTGCAGCATATGCCAAATGACAATAATTTAGAGGCCTTTACTGGTTTTAGCATGATTCCCTATGGTGTTGGAGTGGCGATCTATTGCTTTGAAGGAGTCGGCATGGTTCTTCCCCTGGAGGTTGTGGCAGGTCAGAAGCATAAATTTGGGCGCATTCTGGGTCTGGCCATGTTTCATTTTTCCTTTAATGATGAATCCTGTTCATGAGGTTGTGGAGAGTAGGTTCAATTATGGCCGGTATTTGTTCTTCTTAAGGTGATTGCAGATATTCTGATAATCTGTTTTGGCCTGGTTTTTGGGGTCGTGGGAACCATATCGTCTGTCAAACAGATATTGCAGGGTTAGATGTTATTCATTGTCTGTATCTTATTCCAGTGGCCAATACCCGAAATTCGCAGAATTGGGTTGATGGTTTGCTTCGCAGGCCGGTGCAGCAGACAACGGGGCGTCAGATGCTTCTGAAAATGGGTTTTCTGAGCTGGATGGCCCCATTGACTCCACAGAAGATCATACTGATCCTTATTTATCTGAAGCAGAGGTTCACAAAGAGGAGGTGCACACACTCTTTCAAAAACAATGTCTACATTTGCACTGGATCGTGTGACTGAATTACTGGAAAATTTATAATTCCAGAGATTAGCAATTATGCTAGTTTGTGGTTTATTGCTCTCTTTGCGTGTACCATTACAGGTCATGTTTTGGAGATGCAATGGAGTGGAGTTAACCGCCTATTGCAGCGTTGCTACTGGAGGTGTGCGATGATTTTTCTGGTTTAAATCTAGGCACTGAGAGAGGAAATCCGCTTTATGATGGATAGTGGAGGGGATCGTATCTGTTATTTTATCTGCTATGTTCAATTTCCTCAGATATTTGAGGGAATAGATCTCGGTTATTGGTGATGTGTGAATCCTGCTCGGATCTAGTGCGGTGAGTGTGGAGACGCGATCTGCTGCAAAGGAAGCGTGGATCTGGAACGAAGGGGCCGAAGGTACGTGCTCACAGTGGCCGCTGAGATCGGTGTAGCCGCTGCCAAGCTGTGTGTGGAGGTCAAGCCGGAGGCCGACCTGTGTGAGTTTCAATCCACGAGAACGAAGCACCGGAAACTTCCCTGGAGGCAGAGAAAGCCTGGGCGGAGGATTTCTTTCACTTGGCAAGGTGCTATGGAGGCCATCAGTTTGAAATGAGGGCCGGTTAGCATGGTGATGGACAAGCCATAATAGTTGCGTTCAAATTTCTTTGGTAATACGCTGCCACTGCAACAGTAAAATGTGGTATTTATAAATGTTTCTGGAATTATAATCATTGAGCTTAGCTAACTCAATGGAGTGATTTTGTTAGAATTAGCTACTCTAACAAATCATGCAGGTAAATCCAAGACAATTAAATCAGAAAGATGATGCAAATGTGGTGGGTAACAAGGTTGAATTGCACCAAATATTAATTTTGTGCAACAATGATATCAAAGGAGCAACGACAACATTTATGGTGGACAACAAAGTAGACTTTTTGTTTTAGTGTGGTTTGTGGAATAGACTCCCTAGCATTTTATTGTAATAGTTATTGTATGTACCAGAAACTCCAAATGTTGAATGTAAGCCTTGTAAAGGCATTTGAAAGTTCGTGGTAATCTCAAAACCACTTTGTAATGGTTTATGGTTAGCCTGAAACCATCTTTTATCACTTGAAAGTGAGGGTTGGTGGTGAGTCAGAAACCATCTATATAGTCTTTGTGACTGAAGTGCCTTTGTGGCCAGCTTGCCTTTATTGCTGAATGGTTGGTGGTGAGCCAGAAACCATCTATATGGTTGAAGCTAGCTTGCCTCTGTAGCGGAATTGCCTGTGTGGCCTGAAGTGCCTTTGTGGCTATGTGTACACGAGAGCTTTGTGCTCGTAGGAGCAGGTGGACTGCAGAACACCTGGCTCAGACTCAGATGATTTTCTCTGAGTAGAAGGGGATTAGCGTTTTTCACGCTAACAGCAATGCCAGGAAGGCCAACTGGCGCGTATGTTAGGCCATTAGTCGCGCCAATATGTGCGTGTTTTTAGTTAAAGATCGCGCCAATTCACCTTCGAGGGGATCTGTGGGAAGCCTCAACTTCGTTTGACGGTCTGCAAGGGGTTCAGGATCGGAGAAGTTGCAGATCTATCCGGGAGAGGCGGATCAGATCAATTTTGATCAGATCAATTCTTCGGCTGTATTGGAAACGGAAAATTTGCAGATTGTGGATCTGTCCGAAGACGGAAAATTGTGTTTTGGAGGTTTTGTACATGCAATTCGTGTGATGATGGTGGATTTGACTATCATGACAAGTAGTCATTAAGGGGGGGAGTTGGAAATAATTAATTCCTACTTGTCTATGGTTGTAATCTTCTAATTGAGGAGTTTGTTCCTACATAATAGGAATAAGCTAGAATATAGTTTCTCATAGTTTAGTGTGTGGTTGAGAGAATCTCTCAACCACACTACTGTACGTCTAAGATAGCATTCCTCTCTTGAGACTATTGATTGTATAAATATGTGTGTAATTTCCTCATTCAACAATTAATAGAATATATTTTGAGTGACTGCAATTTTATCTAAAATTACAATGCATGAGCATATCGGGCAGCTGGCCAGACTTATCGCCAGGGAAGAGTTTGGTGTGCTCCCAATGTATAACAGCTTAGCTACTCAAATGATGTAGAGGAAATAATGTTGAAGATACAAGTAAGCATATTTCATCCCTAGATTTTGTCTTGTTTTTGTCTAAAGATCCACTACACGCGAGTATGTAATTGAACTCCTTGAAATGTGTTTGTTAGGACAGAGGCGACTCCTATTTGATATGAGGGATTCAGACTCCAAAAGGTAAGCATCTGCCAGATTGCACAAATTACATTAACGGTGTGGGTGTATGCCTCTTTTTAGTTGAGGTTCCCATGGTTTTCTCTAAATTTTTCGGTATGCGGGAAAAGTCAGGAGATTTTGTGTGGGTTTCACTTTTGTAGTTTCAGCTCCATCTATTTTCCTGATACCATTTCAATGAGAAACTTGAGTGCCATGGGGACCTCGATCAGTTCTTCCAACGATTTAATATGGTAAGTACATCCATAGTTTGTTGAGAATTTTGTGGTGAAATTCATCCCAAATTATATTAAACACATTATGTGCATTAACATTTGCAACCTCCTCGGAACTTGAGTGTGTTGAATATTGATGTGACTGACACATATCCGAGGCTCATCCTTAACCCTTCTGTGCATCTGAAAATCATACATCATAGTCAACGGTTAAGTTGGGCATGTGCCCGTCAGATGGCTTGAAGGAACAATCGAGTTAAGTCAAGGTCGAGTACCTCCAACAACAGCCTTGAACTTAACAATTCTATAATGGTCTCAAATAGAAGCAGGGAAGGCTACGCCATTTTATTTTTTCCACTTTCTGGAATGGATTGGAACAACCATAAAAAATTCGAGAAAGATTGTGTTGAAAAATATCTCGTTTTTATAATCACTCCCTATTGTTTTCAGGGAACTCAAACACCTAAGACACTTAGACCTATCTGGATGCATTAATTTAACCCAACTTCCCTATTCCTTCTCTGAATTAATGCATCTCCAATATCTAGTTTTGCGAAACTGCAATAATCTCTCCATCCCAATAGACTTCTTGGGAAATATGTCACACTTGAGTATGTCAATTTTGAAGGTTGTAGCAAGTTGAAATATTTGTCGACGGGAATCGAAAATCAAAAGTCTTTAAGATACCTGAATATACTATGTATTGATTTAAAATGGCTAATGAATTTGAAACTACGGAAAATTTAAATAGGGAATCAGAAATTGAAACTTGTTGGAGGTGCTTATCCTCCACGAATGAGAGAATTTACAAGGGACAAAGCTATTGCATTCTCTAGATGGTTTGAGGATAGAGCTACGACAAACATGGGGTGATTTGAGGTGATTAAAAGAGTTTTAAGAGTTGGTTTTGATATGTTTTGAACATTTTTTCATAGTCATATCTTCTTACAATATTTTTTAAAGAGATGAGAATTTGTTAACTTCGTTGAATGGGGCAACCTGCCCAACCTATTGACAGTAGTAAAAATACTTGTCTATCTATGATTTTAATTATGTAGAAATGACAATGGTATTGGAAATGGTGATATAGTAGGCAACATTTGTTGTAATTGCAGAGGCTTCAAGAAAAAACTAAATGAACAAGAATCTTTTAACTGATTTTAAATCCAAACATGGAAATCAATGAAGAATTACAAGCCTACACTTGAATCTTGTGGCACATAGGATAAGACTCAACAAAAGAGAGTTGTGCTAATAAATACACATACATATAAAAGACGCCATTCTCTAATGACGTTGATTATTGATATAGGAAGAGTAGCACTATAATAATTGTACTATGATATATGTGAATGTTATCATTGTAGCTGTAATGACACATATCATGGTTTGCAACATAACGTTAAATGTATTTCAACCACATAATAAGTAAGCATGAGCCATTTTGTCCCTCATTACACTAAGAAATAAGGCATTCTCTAGCCCCATCCTTGAGGCCAATCAGCCTTTGAAACCCAAATCATGGTGCAGATAAATATTAGACTCATTGTATATCAAATCATTGTTTTTAACACTTGAGGTTACATGGTTTCCATGCGTTACATTCTTATCCATTCTCTTTTCCTAATGCTTCCCTTTGGGAGGCTTGTCCACATACCTTGCACTTTTCAACTCATGAACTTCTCCCAATTCCACTTTACTGAGTAGCATCAATCCCATGGGATTATTCTTATGTGTGCAATAACACTACACACTCTTTCTCACTAGGTCTGAAAAGTAAAAACCTTTGCCAATTAGAAGCTTACAATAAGAAGGAAGATGGTCTGTCTAAATAATTTAACAATTCAACTTCTAGATAATATATCAAGGATTAGAAAGTCACACTCTTGATTGTGAATCATGAACCTAGGATTCAATGGATGATGAAGGTTTTTGTCAAAGATGGAAGGTACAAATTTCTCAAATGACTTGCTAACATTAATTTCATATGCTCCATCCAAAAGAATTCAAATCAAACTCCCTACAATTGGAAGCGATATTGGTGTCATCACTAGCATTCAAGTCTAATTTTTGAGTGAGCTTGGAAAGCTTGTTAAATCTTATTGAAGGACATTCATCTTCATCCCTATGAAGCCCTATAAATTCACCCTTGTGATAAATTTCATGCAGAGAGAAGCTCCTACACACGTATGGTTGAATTACTTGTTGTCCTACACATGATCCATTTACTTCCATCTATTTTACCCTTACTTCAGACATGCCATAGAAATTTTCTTCTATTTATACCCTAAAACTTGTGGTCCTCTCCCATAAATTTTCTTTGGTTGGTGTTAGTGTGAAAATTCTTGTAAGGTGTACCAAAAACACTTCACTTAAGTTACTAGGTGACATGTCACCCTAACAAGAAGTTGATGGTTGTTGTCGTCTTAGATATGAGACACAAATAGAAAACCTACAGTGAAAGAAGATATAACCTAAATAGAAAGCATCAATATAAACTATCCAGTATAATAACCCGATTGGAAAGACAATCTTAAATGAATGAATCTACAAATTGGTCTATAAGTCCCCCTCCATGGGATGTGTCCTTTGATATCCTTGATGCTTCAGAAAATTGCTATTCTCTCTCAATGTGAAAACCCAAACAAAAGTGAAGAACTCAAAATGGGAGCTCAAGAAAAATGACAATGTTGATGATGATTATGATAATGATGAAGAATGAATGAAAACCCTCTTTTATATAGCACAGTATCGAGTTAATCTCGAAAATGGAAAATAATAAAATATTATTAACCAAATGCAGATCTAACTACTTGGAATACTTTATTATATTTATTGAAGAGGGAAAAGGAATTTAAAATGGTTAAATACCTTTATTTATAAATAATTAACAAATGAAATGACTTATTAATTATTTCATGAGAAACAAGAGAAAAGAAAATAAATAATGATTTATCTAATTATTCTCATGGTTTTTTATATTTAAATTAGAATATAACTTAATAAAGGTGGTTTAGTAAATTATTTTCCATAGTGAAAGTGATTTTTTTATGGTAAAATTAAATCTGCATGGTGTATTTAGATCCAACTAGTGAGAAATGGCTCGGTGATCATTTTTTGGTGATAACAGTTGGAATTGAATTACTGTATGAATCTTTTGGATTAGTGGGAGAGGATAAAAACTTGTGATCTTGTTTGATGTTTTCTTCCCAACCCTATTACCTGGCACTCAATTCTCACAGACTAGCATATTCTCTGGTGTCAGACTGCCAAAAGGGTACATTTCTATTCTATAATGTTCTTTATATTTTCTTGTTAATGTTTTGCATATTTCGAACAAAATTATTTTCAGAACTCTCATTTTATGTCAAACAACTCTCCATCGAATAATTTGTGACTTGAGATTGTTGATTAAGGCTACGCATAGCCTATACCATATATTGTTGATGCTTGTATAGTGATGTCATTTAAGGTAAACTAGAAAAGGCATTGTTGAGACATTCAGTCGACACTTTTGATGCCAATTCTGAGATTTCTGCACAGGAAACTTCTAGTCCAATAGAACCCAAATTTTGTCCAGCAAGAGCTTCCCTGGCCTTCTTCAACACAACTGCAAGTACTTACCTTGAGCTTCAATTCAGAGATTAAAATTTACTTTTACCTATTTCAACCATGTTATATTAAGAAATAGGGAGCCAATATTGAACTCCTTTCCCATTCTTTCTCTTTTCACTCCAAATTAAGAGAGATATCTAGACATAATCAACATAAATACATCTTAATCTAAGCTCTCATATAAATTTCAAAAACTGTTTCTTTTCATTTGAACATAAACTTAATGCTAGAATAGAAGATGATTACATGAAGTAAATATCTCAAATAAAATTTACAATCAAACTTCTTGGAGTAGAATGTACAACCCAAATACTAGCTTCTTTGCTAGTCATATTAACCATGAAGTATAAAATTCTCCTACATTACCAGAAACAAGAATTGAAAAATGGTTATGACATGAGAAAAAAAATTTCTCAAGGTTTGTACAAGTAACCCTTTTTGTTTTTTTAATATTTTTTAAAATTATTAATGTGAAAATAATAATTCCAAAGAAGGTAACTAATTTCATGCTCTTTCCTTCTTGACATGGTACCTTTTTATATTTCCTCTACAATCCAAAGAAGAGTTCCCACTAAGGTTTTAAGACATCAATTTTTAAAAACATAAATTATTGAGAAGTAATTGAGAAGGTCACTATTCCCTTTACCATGGAAATAAAAGAACTTACAATTCTTCAAATGGATAGTACTGCCTATATACAACTCTAACCTTAATAAAGATTACGACTTCCATTTTTTCTCAGAAACTAACTATTTAGTTTCACTTTGTTAAACATATACTATACTTCAACTTCTTGTATATTATCCTCATTTTTATCAAATGAGTGGATCTACCCTGAAAGAGTACTTGAATTCTTCACTGTATTTGTTTTAGGCATGATGATCATTGTCACTAGATTGTATTGTGCGACTCTAGGTTTGAGAGTTTGGAAGCTAACATTTAGCTGTGTGATCCTGGAGGAGAGCTATAACCACATTTCATTCAGTGTAACTCTAGGTCACATACTAGAGTTGCACAAGGTTGGCTCTTTGATCTTGGACTCTTTAATCCTGGAGGAGAGCCATAACCACATTCCATTCAGTGTAATTCTAGGTCACATAATAGAGTTGAATAAGGTTGGTATCCATCAGTTTTTCTTTGTGTTTTTGCTTTTTTATCCTCTACTTTGTTGAAATTATCTTTATCCACATTCTTGAATTTTCATGCCTTTGTTTTCTTGATTAGCACTTGAGAATTTAATTGCAAATTGTGAGTTCTTTTATTTCCATGGTAAACGGAATAGTGGCCTTCTCAATTACTTCTCAAGAACTTATGTTTTAAAAAATTGAAGTCTTAAAACCTTAGTGGGAACTCTTCTTTCCATTGTAGAGGAAATATAAAAAGGTACCATGTCAAGCTACAAAGAGCATGAAATTGGTTATTTTATTTGGAATTATTATTTTCACATTAATATTTTTAAAAACTATCAAAAAACCAAAAAAGGTTACTTGTACAAACCCTAAGAATTTTTGTTTCTCATGTCATACCCATTTTGCAATTCTTGTTTCTGGTAATGTAGGAGTATTTGATACTTTGGGGTTAATATGACTAGCAAGGAAGCCAGTATTTGGGTTGTACTTTATGCTCCAAGAAGTTTCATTGTGGATTTTATTTCGAATAGTTACTTCATGTAATCATATTCTATTTTAGTGTTAAGTTTATGTTCAAATGAAAAGAAATAGTTTTTGAACTTGATATGAGAGCTGAGATTAAGATGTGTTTCCATTGATTTTGTCTATATAGCTTTCTTAATTTGGGGTGAAAAGAGAAAGAATGGCAAAGGAGTTCAATATTGGCTCTCTTTTTCTTAATCTAATATGGTTGAAATAGGTACAACAATATTTTCATCTCTTAATTGAAGCTCAGGGTAAGTATTTGCATTTTGTGCTGGAGAAGGCCATGGAAACTCTTTCTAGCCACAATTTGGGTCATATTGGACTAGAAGTTGCCCATCCAAAAATCTCATAATTGGATCCAAAAGTGTCTAGTGAATGCTTCAACAATTTGTTTTCTAGTTTACCTTAAATACCATCATTATATAAGAAGCAACGACATATGGTACATGTAGTGTCCTATCTAGGGTGCTAGATTGGTCTAAATTTATTATCAACCAGGGTGCGTATACTTAGAGGCGTGTGCCTAAAATATATAGACATAAAGGATCTACTCTAGACCTATGGTTCTTAAGTACAGTGCTGAGACTAAATCTAATGTTAAACTATCAATCAAAGCTTTAACTAAGCATCAAACCATATGTTATTAAGAACTAAAATGCAATCCATAACATGCTGTGTATCACTATCTTTAACGGCTTCGGTCTCCTTACAGAGACACCAACATGAAACCCCTGTTTAATGTCACTCAACAGTCGTGAATATTTATTGTAAGCATGCAAAGTAAAAATCATAAGCATCGTCCATATCAGTGCTTTACAAGCAACCTTGGATCGAATCCTTTACAGGATGTAATTCACAATCCAGATGAGGGTTTGTTCAAGCACATACACAGACATCTAACAACTCATTCATAGACACAAACGTAAGCATCAATCAAATCCCTGAGCATATAAATCGAATTCAAATACCATTCAAATGCTTGACTGTAAAATGTAATTAAAATCACAATGCAAATACAAAGCAAACGTAATTAAAATGTCGGTATACCATGCACGCAGGGCCCATCCGCATTTTGGCACACCGAGATAATTACTCCACGATCACAGTATTAAACAATGCACAGAGATTGTAATGCAATCTTATATTAAACCAAAAGCTCTGTTCTGAAGCGACAATGAATGTATATGTAAAACGTAAAGTCTGAAGTGTCAAAAGGTAAACGAACATATAACCAGGTTCGGCCTTTTAATTACATACATTACATCCTTTGAAAAATGGATGTTTATCCATGGGCGGTTGTTGCTGCTTTTGTAAAAAACGCAAAGATGTTCCTATCCTATCTTACGCATATAAAAACTAGGAAACATTTAAAAATTGAATTGACTGTAACTGAGTGTTGTTGCTGCCTTTGTGCCAACATGCCATAGTTGACCAGGCGTTGACCGCGCATATAGGAGGGATGTTTCCGCTGCGGGATAGGTGCTTGTCAATGCTTGGACATTCCTCTTTTCGCCCATACCTTTCGCTCTGGCCTGGCTGTCATGCCACATGTCAAACGATAAGCCATTTACAGGTTGTTGAGACTTCCTGTAGTTATTTAGGCCAAAAATCCTAATTTATTAACACAAAACCCCTAAATAAATTTAATATGCAATTCAACAACTATAAAACTATTAATTAATTAATTTCCAAGGCATTTGAGGAATAAATGATGAGAAGAGGTAGGAAATGGTCATGTTTTGGGAGGGAAAAAGGGGTCATAGAATGGTACCAACATCTCTCCCCGACTTAACGACTTAGCATGTCCTCATGCTAACCCTAAAGTGCTTCCTTTAAACTCGGTTCCTGCCTGTACCTCTGCTGCCTTGAGTAATGTGTTCTACGTTCTTTCTTCACCTGGGCATCTTTTTTTGGTCATGGAGCTCTTGCTTCAGTCTTCTGTACTTTTCCTTGAGGGTCTTCTTTTGGTTGTACCACTTGGTGGCCCACTTGCAAATGTTTGTCTGCTCAGCTTCTAGTTCATTAACCCGCTCTTTTAACTTTTCATTTTTCTTTTGAATTTCCTTGCTCTGTGTACGGAGCATTTCATTTTCCTTTTTAATAACTTTCTCTAACATATTGGCCTCCATGAGCTCCTCTTTTAGTTTCTCGATTTGTCTCTCTAATTTCTTCTGCTTCTTACTAGGAGGTGGTGACCCTCTTTCCTGTTTGTTATTGCTCTCGACTTCTATATCAGCTCCTGGGGGTGAATGGCTTTCAATATGCACATCGACTCCTGACCCTGGTGGTGAATGATCACTGCTCTAAATGTCCATCTGTATAGGTGCATTAGATTCTTCTTGTAACTGAACTTTCGATGCCCTTCTCGTTCTTCTTGAGTAAGTGGTGAAGACTTTGTCTTGTTCTGCCCTTTTTGCATCTTCCTTTCTCATTTGTCTGGTCCTTATGCTGCTCATAGGTGGGGGTATCTTGTTAGCTCTGGATGATGTTGGAATCTCCTCATCAATGTCTTTCATAAACCCTGAGTTCTCTTGTGATTTCTCTTTGTCTTCCTCATCCCTGATTTGATTGGCAGCTAGGAACTCCTTCCATGTTTTCCCTCTTCTTTGCATTTCATCTTCAATGAGAATTTTGATTAAACCAAAATGGTATAAACTTTTGTTCTCGTTTCCTTTCTGCTTCTGAATAGTTTTGGACATCTTGGTTAGGCTCTGTAGTAAGAAATATGGTAAACTAATGACACATTGTTTCTTTATGTGCAGCAACAACTTGATGTGATACAAATAGACAATGCTGTAGCGGCCCTCACAGGTCACAAACTTCTGAAGTATGTAAACCATTTCGTCCCAAGGATGCACTAGCCAACTTCTTGGGACGCCCTTCTTCCAATTTACTGCTGAGACGCGTGACCTGGACATGAATTGGGTCCACGATTTTTCTTTGAACTGTTTGGTTTTGAAGTATTTTTCTCCCTCTGGGCTAACCCCTGTTGCTTGGGTAATGGTGTCCTCTGAGACCCTGAATGAGAAAGTGCCTATCAAGGCCTTCTCCCCATTAAACGTGAAGGCAAATTGCTTGGCAACTTCTTCGTTGCTTCCATGGAATTTTTCTAAGAAGGGTAGCCACTGTATTTCCCTCAGAATCGAAATACAGTCCTCGTGGTACTGAGAGCTATCAAATACATTTGGCTTGACCCTATTTGTCATCTTGGCAGAGGGTCGAGCTTCCTAACTTGCGAACTTGACAAGGAGGTCTGAGTTTATTACCTGAGATAGTCGCTCCTTTAATGTTCACTATAATGCTGGGTCGGTTTGTTATGTAGCTCGACGAGATTCGAAACGCTGCCCTCGGTCCTTGTTGTGGAAGCTTATGCACCAGCGTATGCAAATGGAGTTATACACCAACGTATATAATCCTGAGAACGAGTACAATAACCACTGTTTTTTCCTTTGTTAATGAAGCTCGATTCAGAATGTATTTAATTTCAAAACAGAGGAATAATGATAGTATCACTTGCATAAACGTTATGATAGGAGCGCTGAGAGGTGTATGTACGTCGGGTGGTGAATCATCACTCGGCTCATGCAACTTAATGAATAGGCCTGCTGTCGCTTGCCTTTGTATAATTACCCTTTTTAATTTTTTTCTATTAATTTTTCAAAAAGGTAGCCACGTGTCCTGTTAGTACTCTTCTAAGGGAAGGTGTAGATTTAGGAAGTGGATATGGCGGTAAATGGCTGTAGGATGCTTAGGGAGTATTGGAGTGAGGGGTGAACGAATTTTAAAGTAGGAAGTAGGGTGGGGTAGGGAAGAATTAGGGGAATAAGAGAGGATGGAAAATGTCCCTTTGGAACTAATTACTAACAGTCATAGCTATTAGAATTAACATAAAAATTAATCTAAGAAATTAAGTGTTAAAAACAAGGAATGCATTACACTGTTTGACTGTTGTTGCATTGACATGCTGAGTAGAGCTAACTTTTGATTGTTGTTTGATTTCTTTGCTATTTATAACAGGTCCCTTGAGGTATGCAACAAGTCCCTCTGCAGTGCTGAAGATGTTCATGCAATTCTTTGTGTGCATGCAGGTGCTGCTGAGCTTGGGTGCTTGATTGATGAAGTCCTGATGAAGTCTTGATCCTGCTTTTGTAGAAACTTGCTGAAGCTGTATTGAAGTGATTTTCTTTTGAAGTATAAATCTCGTAACAGGTCCCTTTGATATGTCTAAACAGGTCCCTCACTGCTGATATTACTGTTGGTGCTGGTAGCATGGTCTTCTTGGACAGAACAGGTCCCCCTGCATGATATTTACAACCAGGTCCCTCTGATATAAAACAATGACAAGACGGCTTATTCATTCGAGTCTGGAATGGTGGAACAAACTGTTTGGAAAATGTACAATGATAATTTTTTTTTTCACAATGGAGAGATAAGAAAATAAAAATACTGATGCTCCTCTCCCCCACAAAAATTTTGACTTGTCCTCAAGTCAATATTCAGCTGAAACATGAAACAGTGATAAAGAAAAAGAATTCTTACCCGCCAACGAATTGGTTTTCAAGTAGGAATTTGAGGTTAGAGTGTGCCAGAATCTGGTTTTCACATCTAACCCATTTATTTATTTAAAAAAAAAAATTATGGTTTTTTTTTAATTTTATATTCTTGTAAAATTGAAAGAAAATAAACTAAGGCAGGGAGACTGCAGCTGAGGGCTGCAGTATCTCAACCTCACTTTGTTGAGAAACTGTGTGTAGAAAATCTTCCTTGCTGATGGGCTTGGTATAAAGTTTCAGGCGATGACCATTGACAGTAAAGGAATGGCCTTCTCCATCAATAGTTGTGAGCTTTACAGATCCATTGTCATAAACCTGAACAATTTCATAAGGGCCCATCCAATGGGTGGTAAACTTGGCTTTGTGGTCTCTAAACTTAGAGTCAAAAAGTAGAGCCCAGTCACCTTCTTTGAATTGCTTCTTCTTGATATGTGCATCATGCCACTGCTTCCTTTGTTTTTGCATGAGGATGGTGGTCTCCTCTAATTGCTGCCTCATTTCATCCAGCTGGTTAAGCTGCTGGATTCTTTCTTTTTGTGCCTCATCCAAGTCAATCTGTAAATCAGCAGCTAGTTTAAAAGTGTGAATCTGAAACTCAATAGGAAGCATTACCTCTTTACCGTACACCAACTGATATGGTGTAAATCCCGTAGTATCCTTCCAGGTAATTCTGTAAGCCCAAAGTGCATCTTTGAGATTTTCCTCCCAATTCTTCCTGTTCATGGCAACAATTTTAGTAATGATACCCTCCAAAGTTTTGTTTGTAGATTCCACCTGCCCATTGGCCTGTGGATGATAGGGTGTGCTTTTCCTATGCTTGATCTTATATTTATCTCTG
Organism: Pinus taeda; assembly: GCA_000404065.3. Classification (NCBI taxonomy): domain Eukaryota; kingdom Viridiplantae; phylum Streptophyta; class Pinopsida; order Pinales; family Pinaceae; genus Pinus; species Pinus taeda. The sequence goes on along the minus strand of APFE031562438.1, from coordinate 2,113 downwards.
ATGTCCTTGACTAACTTGGAGGTGAATTGGGTACCTTGATCAGTTACTATCTCCCTTGGCACTCCGTATCTAACAAAAATCTCTTCAAACAGGAAATTGACAACTGTGTGTTCGATGGCTCTTACCAGTGATTTTGCTTCAGCCCACTTTGTGACATAATCAGTACATACTAAGATGTACTTCTTACCATTGGAGGATGGGTTGATAGGTCCTATGAAGTCTAGAGCCCATTTTTCAAATGGCTCTAGGTGAACTTGGGGCTGAAGGGGCACCTCATCGGTAGCTGTTGGCCTGCCCAGTCACAACTCTTTACATACTTCTTGGCATCCTTGAAAATGGATGGCCAGTAGTATCCAAGAGTTAGAACTTTAAACCCTGTCCGCTTAGCTGCAAAATGACCACCACACGGTTCATCATGGCAAGATTTTAAAATGTCAATTACCTCATCGTTTCTTACACATCTTCGAATGATCATGTCATAGCCAGTGTAAAATAGATCGCCATTGAGCCATGAATATGTAGCACTCTGTTTGACTAGTCTTTTCCTTTCCTTTGGGGTAAAGTGTGGAGGGGTCCTTCCTGTAGACAAGTAATTAGCCAAATCAGCATACCAAGGATTGACTATAGAAATGGAAAATAAATGTTCATCGGGGAAAGAATCTTCAACTGGAACAACCTCACCTTGGTTTTGCAATCTAGAGAGGAAATCCGCCACCTGGTTCTCTTTACCTGGTCTATCTAACATGGTGATGTTGAATTCCTGTAACAATAATAACCATCTGGTAACTCTGCCACTGGTTATTGGTTTGTTCATTAAATGTTTTATGGCAGAATGGTCAGTATGCACAAAGACTTCATAACCAGTTATGTAATGTCGGAATTTGTTCACAGCATATATGATAGCAAGTGTTTCCTTCTCTATGACCGTGTAGTTTAACTCTGTAGGTGTTAGATTTTTGCTAATGAAGTAAATGGCATAAGTGCAAGATTCTTCTTTCTGGCCTAATGATGCACCTACTGCAGTGTCAGATGCATCTATAAAAATATGAAATGGTAAGCTCCAATTAGGCCCTCTCAAGATTGGTGCAGTTGATAATTTCTTTTTGAGCAATTCAAATGCATGTTGGCAATTTTCATTCCAACTAAAAAGTACATCTTTTGACAGAAGTTTAAACAAAGGTAAAGCTATCTTACTGAAATGTTCAATGAATCTCCTATAATAGCTTGCGTACCCAAGAAAACTTCTTACCTCTCTTTGATTCTGTGGTATGGGTAAATCAACAATAATCTGGATCTTTGCTGGGTCAACTATGATCCCTTGAGAGGAAATATAGTGGCCTAACACTATCCCTTCGTTCAACATCATAAAACATTTCTCATTGCTGAGGGACAGGTTAGATTCAATACATCTTTTCAAAACTCTCTCAAGGTTTTCTAATGCATGGTCAAATGAATTGTCGTATACTGGAAAATCATCCATATACACTTTAACACAATCATGAATTAAATCAGTGAAAATAACTAATACAGCTCTCTGAAATGTAGCTGGAGCATTGCAAAGTCCAAATGGCAAAACATTGTAAGCATAAGTTCCCCAAGGACAGGTGAAGGTGGTTTTGTCCTGGTCTTCTGGGGCTATCCTTATCTGGTTGTAGCCACTGAAACCATCAAGAAAAGAGAATGATGATTTTCCAGCTAGTGTGTCTAGGACTTGGTCGATAAATGGTAGTGGAAAATAATCTTTAAGCGTGGCTTTGTTCAGTTGTTGGTAATCAACACAGATGCGCCACTTACCATTTTTCTTGGGCACTACAACCAATGGGGATACCCACTGACTGTCAAAAATAGGATATATGAAATTGACTCTCAATAGTTTTTGTAACTCTTCTCTGACAATATCTTGAAGCACGGGGTTCATTCTTCTTTGTGGTTGCCTCACTGGTTTGATAGTGTTATCTGTGTAAATATGGTGAGTTCATGTGTCAGGATGAATGCCATGCATGTCGGTATAATCCCAAGCAAAGGATTTCTGGTATTTCCTCAAGAGTTGGATTAATTTTTCTTGTTGAGATGAGTCTAAATGATTGCCTATGTTCAAAGTTTTCCCTGGACT
>APFE031562434.1:1968-33941 GCA_000404065.3 Pinus taeda | reverse complement strand
TTAAATAATAAATTATATATGTAGTTTGGAGATAGATTCATTGCATTAGGTTTCGTTTCCAATGTAAACTCATATGTAGCTCCCTCAGTTCTCAATAGTAATACAAAGTCATATTAATTTTTTTTTTCCAAACCAACTAATATGATTCATTTTTATAATGGTAAAATTTATCGATCACCATTATTAGTCATTATTTTATTCATTGAAAACAAAAACATTGTGTGAACTCATATCATAAGATTTTGAATACATTATTTTAATTCAGTTAATAATAAATTACATAAATATATTTCAATTTTTAAAATGGTAAAATTTATGAATCATAAATACTTGGGGTCATTAAAAACATCCTATCCCAAATCATATCATAGAATTTCTAGATACATTATTTTAATTTTGTTTATATTATATATATATATATTATATATATATATATATATAAAAATAATGCGATTCATCTTTTAAATAATAAAATTTATAAATTTACAATTACTTCATTATTTTATTTATTTAAACATCATATCTCTCTCATATCATGGGATTCTAAATACATTATTAGTTTTTGTTAAATAATAAACTATATATGTATTTTCATTTTTTTTTAAATATTAAAATTTATGAATCACGATTACTATCATTATTTTATTTATTAAAAATATAAACATAGGATCCCATATCATATCATGAGATTCTAGATATATATTTGGTTTAAAATGGTAAAATTTATAAATCATGTTATTATTTAAGAATCTAGAGTAATTCTTCACCACTAAAAATCATATTTTTCGAAATAATTTATTTGTAATTAGTTAAAATAAATACTTATATCATCTGGTTTATTTATTTTATTTTTGTTTTTATTTTTTATATTTTCTATATATTTTAAATTGATAATTTATTTTTTTTATATTTATAAAAATAAATTCTTAATCAATTAAAAACCATTTTAAAAAAAAAATTAACTTAAATAATATTAAAAATACCAATACATTCCTTTTTATCATTTCTATTTATCTGACCTTATTTCTTATATAAAATTAAATATTACAAACAAAATATATATAATTATAGTTATACATAATTATTTATTAAAACTAATAATTTATTATTTGAAGTGAATTTTTTGGTTCAAAAATCACATTCACAAATATTTATTCTAGAATTTTGAATCATCCAATACATATAAAATAAATTTCTAAAAAATTTATTGAAATTATTAATAATAAATATAAATTCAAGTAATATATATTTTAAATATAGGATTAGGAGTATGTTTTAGAATTGTTTTTACTCTTTTAAGAACTTGTTTTTCTCGAAGGTAAGGAAACGGGTTAACCACTCATGACTCAAAGAGTCTTCTTCGAATGTAAGGAAATAAGTTAACGACTCAAAACCCAAAGTCATCTGGCACGAGTTTACGAGACCCAAAGGAAAAGGGTTAACCACCCATGACTCAAAGAGTCTTCTTCCAATGTAAAGAAATAAGTTAACGACTCAAAACCCAAAGTCATCTGGCACGAGTTTACGAGACCCAAAGGAAACGGGTTAACCACCCATGACTCAAAGAGTCTTCTTCGAATGTAAAGAAATAAGTTAACGACTCAAAACCCAAAGTTATCTGGCACGCGTTTACGGACCCAAGACTCAAAGACATCTAGCTTGAGTGAAAGCCGTACCGTTATGGACCACCAACGGGTTATTCGAGGTGCCGTGGACCACCAACAGGTGCCGTGGGTGGTTTTTCTACCCCCTTATGGACCACCAACAGGTTATTTGAGGTGCCGTGGGTGGTTTTCCTACCCCTTATGGACCACCAACAGGTTATTCGAGGTGGTTTGAGTGGTTTTCTTTGAATAACGGTGATGAGTCAGCTTGTATTCACAAATAACAGCTAAAGATGATTGTGCTAACTGTTGATTTGACCACTAAATTATTATAGGTTTTCCCAACATCTGACAACTAAGTTATAATAGATTTCCCATAGAGTAAAAAAATACATATAACAAATATTACATATATTTTTACCATATTATTTAATAATAAATAATAAATTTATATTTTAACTTTCTTGAAGAATAAATTTATATCTGGATTTCACTTTTAACCTGACTATCTGTTAATAAATAGTAATAAATGCTAAGCCCAATAATACATCTGCCAAGCAAAATTGGATGGACAAATACACCATGAAACGAAGAGAACGCGGATGCGAAAACAACAAAACCGAAACCGCGGAAGGCTCTATTTAGAAGGCATACAAGGAATGTGTCCATGGACTGTGCACCACAGCAGCCAGTCTATTCTTCCTGTTTTTCCTCTGCAAAGCAGCTCTGCTCTGAGGAAGAATGTATGAGGCAGAAGGAAGAAGAAGAGAGTTAAAATGAATCCCGGTGTATTTTAAGCGTATCAGATCCCAAGAGCTCAGAGGATCTGAGACCACCAAATCTGCTGCCGTCTCTCTATTAATCTCCTCTGCAACATTCACCATAGCAATATACAAATCAACATTTGCTATCCTATTGTTGCTTTCCACCACAGGCATACGATTTTTTCCCATTTATTGTCCTTGCAGGTTTATTCATAGCGGCCAGAGATTCATTATAAGCTGGACGTCAGCCAGAGTGCAATGTGCCCTTGTCTTGTGCTTTTCTGTATTTCGCGCATTTCCCTTATTGGATTCAGTGTAGTAATGCTTGGGGCACAGTGACTTTTCTCCGAAGTTATTCCCTGTGAAATTCAATAGCTCGTGGGCTGGAACAAGAGGAATGCACATTAGCCTGAATGTAGTTGTAGTATAATGGTTGGAGAGTTTTGGGTTGTATTGTGTGATATTGAGCTTTGATCTATAGCAGCTGAAATAAGGTGTTGGGCATTGTTAAGTAGTGGAGGAATGAGTAAGGAGGAGAACTTCAAGCTTCTTAAGTTGCAGGTTTGTCATTGTTCATTGATGTGTTCTTATGCAGTGAATTCATTTTGGGTTTGCAGGACATAACTACTGAGTCCAAGCATTATAGTTAGTCTAGGCTTGTGCTTATCTTTGATCTATATGTTTCTTTGTTTTTATTTTTTTTATTTTCGGGGTACTAATGTACTTGAGTTTTGCATTAGGATATTTTGTGAATCAGAGTTTGGATTTGTGGGATTGGGAAGGTCCATCAACAGGTGATTGTTTCTGTAAATCTTCTGTTGATTCAGATTAATGTTTTTGGTTGCAGGACATTGTGCTCAAAGTCCATATACACTGTGAGGGATGCAAGAGGAAAGTGAAGAAGCTGCTGCAGAAAATAGAAGGTAACTGTCATCCCCTCCTACATGCAGGTGTAGGTTGCTTGAATTTTAGTGATAGGTGAAAAAAGGGAATCCCCAGTAATTGTGGGTTTATGAATTCTAATGGTTAATGCGATATATGAATTGATCTAGTTTTGAGGATATGAATGTAAGGGTTTTGGGTTGTTGGCAGGTGTGTATGATGTTACCATTGATGCTGAGCAGCAAAAAGTGACCGTGACAGGGAATGTGGACTCAGAATTTTTGATAAAGAAGTTGACGAAATCTGGTAAACACGCTGAGTTGTTTCCGACACCGGCGAAGGTAAATCAGCAGAAACAACAAAATGAGCCGCAAAAGAGCCAGAAGGAACAGAAAGTTCGATTTGATCTGGACGATGCAAAGCCACAGAAATGCCAGAAAGAGGAAAAGGATGAGAAGCCACCGAAGCCAGAGAAGGGTAATAAGGGCGGAGGAGGAGGAAAGGAGGATGAAGGCAAAGAAGGGAAGGATAAAGCAAATGGGAACAATTGTGGTGGTGGTGATGGCGGTGGAGGAAAGAAGGGCGGAGGTGGTGATGGTGGTGGAGGAAAGAAGGGTGGAGGCGGTGAATGCCAAAAGAAGGGTGGAGGTGATGGCCAAAATAAAGGAGGTGGTAATGGTGACGGGCCAAATAAAGGAGGTGGCAATGGTGGTGGTGGTGGTGGTGGAGGAAAGAAGGGTGGAGGTGGAGGCAATGAGGGGCAGAACAAAGGCGGAGGCGGCGGCGGCGGCGGAGGAAGTGAGGGCAAAAACAATGGTGGAGGGAAGAAAGGTGGAGGTGGAGGTGGAGGCGGAGGCGGAGGGGGAGGAAACCAAAATCAAAACCAAGGTGGTGGTGGTGGGGGAAAGAAAAATGGAGGTGATGACGGGGGAAAGAAAAATGGAGGTGATGATGGGGAAGGCAACCAAAGCGAGGGTGATGCTGGAGATGGACATGAAGGCGGTCAAGGCAAAAAGAATGGGGGAAGTGGCAGCAGCGGAGGGAAGAAAAGTGGAGGGAGCGGCGGTGGTGGGGGAAATAGTGGTGGAGGAAAGAAGGGTGGGAAAAATGGGAATGAAGTTGATCATGAAGTAAGCACTAATGGTTATGGGGATGATGGAAGTGGCACCAATGGAATGCATGGAGGAGTTGGTGGTGGTTACTGTTATTATGTTGGAGGCTATGAATATGGTAATTACAACTTCCACCCAGGGTACAGGAATAATATGAATGACAGATACATGATGATGCCACAAAGGCCACCATATCCAATGCCGAATCCTAATTATCCAACTGCTGATTATGCCACTCATCTTTTCAGTGATGAGAACACTAATGGCTGTTCTGTCATGTAGATCATGGTTATGAGTTCATTCTCATATGAAATGTATTTCATGCACAGAAAATGAATGTGTGCGCATATGTCTGTGTGGTTGTGTTTCTCTCTGTCTGAACTTCTAGCATGTAAGCTTGAACGAGACTGAAATCTTGCCGCGGACGAACCGTCTGCACATATACATAGCTATTTTCTTTTCTTCAGCATAAGTATGAATACATGATGGTGCGGGTAGCTTAGGATTATGACATGTATGCGGCTCCTAGGACACGAGAGAGCTGTTGATGGGGTTGTTCAGAATTTTGGAAAGCGCTGTACTTATCCTACTGATGGGATTAATAATAAAGAGCTCTCACATCAATTTGATGTGTGCATGCATGTAAATGATGATAATTCTTTGGCACTGGAAGAAAAATGGCAGCACAGCAGAGCTCAACATCGTTTTTATTTGGCTGAATGTTTTCTTGGGACTAGTATCTGTTTATTGAATTTTGATGTGTGTTGGTATATACGTCCATTGTATTTACGAAGTTTGGCTTGGGGTATCCTCTGTGAATGATATGCACTACTCAAGCTTCAGTACAAAATTGATGGTTTACAATATTTTTTTGTCCCTTTGGGACTTGATATTATATTTTCACAGCAATATTGAATAGTTTGGCACTAGTAGGATGCAATGCCAAGTGTGATTACAAATAATTTCACAACTGTATTGAATAGCTTCGCTAGTAGTGTGCGATAATAATAGTAAATAAAGTGTGATCACAAATAACTTCATAACAGTATTGAATAGTTTAGGGTGCAATGACAACAGTAAATAAAGTGTGATTACAGATTATAAGTGTGATCACAAATAACTTCATAACAGTATTGAATAGTTTAGGGTGCAATGACAACAGTAAATAAAGTGTGATTGCAGATTATTCTGTACAGTATTGAATAGCCTGGCACCATTAAGCTTAATGACAACAGTAAATGGAGTGTGATTAGAGTATTTTGAGCAGTTTTGAAATTCAATTCAAGTCGACTTGGACTTTGTCAGCTTGGCCGAGTTGATTGCTGGTTGAACTGACACGGCTTTCAAATTGTTTTGGTGGGCTGGTTTGGTACTGAAGTGGCCGACTCAGAGCAGGACTCAGGCAGATTGCTACCAAACTACTTGACTCCATCCCTACTTGGCTGAGTAGATCCAGGAACACTCTGTGTGGCCTCTCTGTTTTGGAATTTTAAAGTTGTTTAACAAAAAAAAACCCTAATCTCTAGACCCTAGAAAAATGTTATAAAGAAGAACCGCATCCCCACTCCGCTCACACCTCTTATTGAGCATTAGTTTTGGAGCAGTGCTGAAATCTTCAACAACAGTTGTGATGTGAGGCTTGAGCTTGGATCTGGGTTAACAACTGTCTTGAGTTTGATGATTGATCATGTTGAGTAATGATTTGTAATATGTAATAGGCTAATAGCTTGTAGCATGTTTTTGAATTCAAGAGGCCATTTAAAGTCTCATTGATTATGTATTTGTCACTGATATGGATTGCAATCAGCACTATTTTGATACATTCATCTTTACATGGCTATAAATGAACAGACTTTGACATATTTTGTCTCTAATGGTTTGGAATCCTTGAAATATTTGGAATCCTTGAAATATTTTTGTCATTAGTGTCTAATTATTTTTATGTATTTTTAGTGGATTGAGTCATCGAAATTAGATTGATCCGAGTCAGAATTGGAGTCCAAGCTGATCCTGAGGGATTCCGAGTCTGGGCTTTAGTATAAAAACTATGTAGTGAATAACCTGAAACGATTAGGTGCAATGCCAAAGATAAATTAAGTGTGATTACAAAGTGTTTTGAGCAAATCCAGTGAATTGTATTGCAACAGGAGTAAATGGATAACACATTTTATGGTCACACTGAATGGATTATAGTATACATTATAAGTGCTTTTAAACTTTGACAGAGTAGAGAGGCCATAAACAAACAGGCTAGAAGCAAATTACGGAGCTTGCACTGGATCTGTATTGCACTGTGAGTGATGTACATGTCCAATAAAGTAAGAATAAAGTAAGATTACAGAATCAAGTTTTCATCTAGAAATTTTCACTCTTAGCAATGGTATTCTAAAATGCATTGCAGAAAGATGTGAGAGGAAATACAAATTTAGGTTTAATTTGGCTGAAGTTGTCACCTGAATCATTGAAATATTAATGGGCTTTACTGGAACCAGTTTATTGCATATAATTTTCCAGGTGAAATGTTGGAAAATTTTGTCTCTTAATTAAAGCATGTGATATGGGGCAATAAGATTGCCCCATTTCTATGCATTCTGATGATTTTTTTGTCTTAAATTGGCCAAAATCCCCCGGAGCTAAGTTTCATGTGCAAAGTTCCCCTCACAGGTGGAACTCAGACTTATGGCATAATTTCAACCAGATTTAAAGCCAAAATTGTCCACAGTGCCTTGAGTGCTATTCATCCATGCGCTTAATCGATGCACATTAGATTCTTGGAAGATGTGCAGTTGTGTTCCTAGGGGTTCCTAAGGGAGATCGAGTGCTACAGACAGGTTGTCATCTCTGTACATAATTTGTTTGGATATTACATACATTAGCAACATGCTGAATTTTGTTATTATTAAATTTTTTTTTTTCTCTTGATTCGAGCTACAAAACTGGGTCTTCAAATTAATTCTACACTTATTTGTCACCCATGTTCTATATTACATAAATTAGCAACATGCTGAATTTTGTTATTATTAATTTTTTTTTTTTTTTTTTCTCTTGATTCGAGCTACAAAACTGGGTCTTCAAATTAATTCTACACTTATTTGTCACCCATGTTCTTTCCATGGCTTGTGAGGCCTGCACAGGCAGATTGGACAGGTCCATACAGTAGATGGTTTGCAAATTAGACGAAGACACTGAATAGTCAATGTATTTTGAAAACTGGCATCAGTTAATTGCAAATAATGTTACACAAAAAAGATGGGAATATTTTATTTTCTCAATTTATTCTCAACAGAGGAGCTCTAGCCGTGCTCCCAAGGGGTGGCCAACTGGTAAAGACAAATTGTCATTGTCATCTTAGATAGAAAAGTTTTGTTGCAGATATAAACCAGAAAGATGCAGTGGAAAGGATCTTATTGATACCACAGGGAAGAGGCAATTTTTTGGGAACATAAATCCCAGCCATTAAAAAAGGGAATAACAGTATTTTTGCCAGCTACAAGCCTATGCTCTCATAGTGCTGCTCAAGTGTTGGGGTTTCTATATTTTCAGTCCCTTATCCCAAGACATTTATCTCGTCGTTTTCTCTTAGCAGATGGGTATACTTGCTTGCGAGAAGTGGAAATGCTCTGCAGAATTGGAGTATTTTCACTTGTGGCCATTGAATCTTCAACATATATCAGCGGAAGCTCCTAAGCAGAGGGAAAGTTCAGAGACCTATTCTACTGGGGCTAGAGTAAAAGGGGTATTATTAACATGATAACTTAGTTTTGCTAACATTCCACAGTGAATACCCATACACAAAACACAGCCATGAAGAAACACTTTGCAACCCAAAGAGATCCTCCATACAGGATCACAGAATCATAAGATGATGCTATTACCAGATGGGCAAAGATCTGTTTTAAAGTGGCCTTTTTCGATTCTGCAAACAAAAGTTTATGGATGCTATGTAGTTGCAACGTTTTCTACAGTTATTCATGAACCAGAGCATGGGACTTTGACACTCGAAAGCGAAAACACCTTTGCAGGGTGCAAATCCAATGGGTGCAGAGTCAATCCGTCTATTTTGTTGGAAAGAATGCCCATCATGGGATCTGCATCCAGCACAGGCTGGCTAAATTCATCCAGCGTGAATCGCAGAGAACAATCACACTCCATAAGTAGGTTTCTCAAAATTTGGACAGAATATATTGGAAAATGTAAAATTGAATTTGAATATATTAAACATTGGGAAGTCTCTACGCTAAGCTTGTACAGAAATAAACAAAACAAACAATTAAAAAACAGAACACATTGTCTGCGAGTTGGGGAACAACTCAAATGGTGTGGTCATCAATACACTTTATTACCTCACACAAATGCAAGGCTGTGGGGGCCCAGAAGCATTATATCCACTGTTGTGTACAAGCCATTTTCAGAAACAGAGTCAGTACATCATAGTAGGTTTCTGCAAATGGCATCGTTTGTAAACACAGTAGCCAAGTCTGGCATGACAGCATGCTACCTAGAAAAATATGGAAATCCTCAACTACTACTCTAGCCAAAAGCTGAAATGATAACATCCTGCCCAGCAAAATTGTAGAAGTCCCCAACTACATCTCAAAGCAATGAAACACCAAAGAAGATCAAAATAATAAAAACCTGTAGTCAGACTTGAGCTGAAAGAATAAGATGTACAAAATAATGTAATGCAATAGTCGTGTGTACTTAAAGTTAATAAACCACTTTACCCCTTAAAAGGATGGTTTTCTTGTACCATAAAGTTGAAAATTGACACTCCTGTCCATATGTTGAAAGAAAAGAAAGGGGGGAAATTAGGGCAAATTCTATATAAAGTTGAAAATTGACACTCCTGACCATGAAGTTTGAAAGAAAAAAAGGGGAGAAAATTAGGGCAAATTCTATCCATGCGCGGTAAATGGATGCTACAAAAGGTTCTTTTACTCTTTCCCCTGGTTGAAAAAGCCTGTGAAGGTTCTTTCCCCTTGTTGAAAAAGCCTGTGAAGGTCTGCCTTCAGGAAGTATTTGGTAGTGCAATAGAGTGCCCATATTTGGCCTTGGGGAAGGTGTCCTGATTTATATCAATTTCTTATTATTGTTTTGTTTGATTTTTTTCAACTATGATGCTACGGAAGGCATCTATGGTCATTATCAAAGCACATTTGCCTTAAGAAACTACAATTATGTGCCTTGTTCCGTAAAATCGGACGCAGATTCCGCAATACTGGTGTGACTGAGCTGGGTATGATGGGCCCATGGAGTACATAAAATATATATCCTCAGAAAACATTTTATGAATATTTCCATAGGTGTTATCGTCTTTCTACCGACACGTGGACGTATCTTAGTTACCTTCACCAAATTCATGTGACCTGAGGTACAGAATCTGTAGCTAGTATTTTTGGTCTTCTCATAAATAATTATTGATTGTTTGAAGAAATATCAACTAATTCTGTTTGCAGCTGTTCACAGATTAACTGCCCATACATCTTCGAAAGGAAAACGACACCCCACACATACATATATATATTAAATATATTATTAAATGAAATTTAACAGTTATTATTTATTTCTAAGATGCAGGATTAACTATTGAATTAATTTCATATTAAATTTAAGATTTAATTAAAAATATTATATTTTATGTTGAATTTTTTATATACTTATATGTAAAATGATTGTTATTAAATTCTTTCTATATTAAAAATTATAAAATATTAAATTAATAATTATATTTTTTTAATTTATTATGACTTAAAGTGTTTAAAGCAACACAAATATTGTGTGCTTTACTTTTTAACCTATTTTTTTACTAATTATTATTTACACTCTAAAAAAAACCTTAACAATTCTTAACCAACCTTAACCATTCTTATTTGAAGTTAAGAATTAAAAAAGACCAAACATTCAATAGAAAATTGAATGCCATTTCATACCATCTTTTATATATATATAATTACTCTCCTCTCTATATGACTTTTGGTTTATGTAGATGGTTGATGACATTTTACATTACATATACTCTTTAAATGCTTTAAATCCATTGACCGATAATAATAGGGATGTTTTATTTTTCAAGGTGTTATTGCAGTACCTGTAATTTATAAGTTGCTGTTTTATGCAGATGGTTTATGACATTTTACATTTTATATACTCTTTAAATGCAGTGACCAATAATAGAGATGTTTTATTTATGAGTTATTAATGTATTTATTTTACAGCATGAAAAAAATATGTATCTATTTAAAATTTCTGAGTCTTTGATGTATTTAAAATTATATAAATTTAAACGGCTCATAATTATATTTTTTTTCAAAAATATTGTGTATTTTAACCTTTAATCATATTTTGTACTAATTATTACTAAGTAATTAAGTACAATATAATATTATAGTGTGAGTAATTTTAAAAACTTAAGGGATTTTTCTTATTTAAAATTATGAATTAAAACAGAGGCCAAAGATTCAATATAGGATTGAATGCCAATTCATACCATCTTGACATATACATGTTATAATTACTCTAATTGTCTGTAACTTTTGGTATATGCAAATGGTTGTTGGGACTACTAATTGTCTAAAATATCATCAGACATTCATTTATCAATCTAGGGATTCATCTTTTTATTCCAAGGCAATAAGCAAAATATATGCGAGGGACTACCACAGACTAATGCTGGTGCTAAAATGATTTGACCTTTTTCTGTAGAAATAAATCAAATTTATCTAATAACAAAAAACGACAACTGATATAAGAGCAAACTCCATATTCAATGAAATCAATATTTGCTTGCAAAAACAGAATTCAAGTACACAACTAACTTCTAGCAAGCGCTTAACCAAAAAACATCATAAGGAATACTCAATTCTAGGTTTCAACTATTCCACTGTTCATAACATAAATCAATACCTAGTTAAGTAACAACCATGCTTTAGGAAATAATGATAGAAATTGAAGGAACAACAATAGAAAAACTAAAGGAGCAACAATGAAAACTAAATGATATCTAATTAAAAAAAAAAAAATTGGGTTTTCCCCTGGTTTGCGATTAATCCTAGTGTCTCTATGTGTACTTGCTTTTCTTTTGTTGTTCCTTTTTGTTTTGTTGCATTGCTGATAATATTGTTCTTTATTGATTTGAGGCTTCTGTGATCTATATTTTGTGTAGTGTTATCTTCCGGAGTTGTCACATTCATGTTTGTTGGAATCGACGTTTCGAACCAACCTCTGTGGTTCATCATCAAGATTAGATCCATGAGTAAAATAAGTTAGAACTCAATGGGGTTTAAATAAGGGTAGGGTTGGGATGGGAATGAATAATAGCCGACATGTTAGATGATGTAATTTCGCTTTATAATTTGTTTATTTATTTATTTTCCCATGGAAAAAGTCGTAATTTCTATTGATGTTTAAGAAATTACATTTTGTAGATGCCGAGGCATATGCATGTGGAGGCAAGATTGCGTTTCAAGATACATAAGACTGTCCGAAAAAAGATATAAAAGCTTAACTGTTGTTACTCCACGCAGGGAGTCTGTTATTAGCTATATTATGTCTATGCCTTCTCTCAACAGATAGAGAGAAACAATCCAAAATTGTATTGTCTCTGCGCAGAGAGAGATAAACTATGTACCAAAACCAAAACTGTATGTGCAAAGTCATGTATATGAGCCACTAAAGTAAATATAAGATACATAATTTATACAGAATGAGCTGAAAGTATTAGGGCTTATAGCCCAATTTGATCAAGTTCCACAAAAGGCCTGTGGTAGTATTGATGGTATGAACCATCAATTTCCTCCTGAATCAGCCAGTCATTGCCCTGTATATGTGCTGCCTCTTTTGAAAGTTGATCTGCCCCCGTGTTTTGCTCCCTGTAAATGTGGCGATAGACAAAGGAGTCAAAAGAGGATATCAATCTTTGAGCTTCTCCTAGTAAATGCCGCAAAGAAAATGCATTACAATTAGATGCATTGTTAAGCCAGTTACAAATGATTTTGGAGTCACCAAACAACTGTAGATGAGTGCATTGATGTTCTAAGGCAAAATGAATGAAATGTTTCGTTGTACTGAGTTCTGCATAATTATTTGAACCCCTGCCTAGGTTAATTTTGATCTTAAAATAGTGGGCATCATTTAGGAAAAGAATGGCTCGGCGACCACATCCTGCCTCCTACGCGGAACCATCGAAATATGCCCATGGTTTTGATTTGTTTATGATTTCAGGAATGATGGTGCGGGGAGGGGAGATGGTATCCTCCTCGAGAAGGAGATCAAAATCAGCGATGGTATGGAGCATAATAGATGGCCAATGAGGGGCTTTGAGGTTGAATATGGAATGGTTTCTAGCAATCCATATAGACCAACAGGCTAGAAGGGGCATGTTCCTGGCTTTTCCCATATGGTTTTGGCACCAAGAACTCCAGGCATCCAGAATGTTGTGCCCTTGCCAGGCTTTTAGGGATGGGTAGTGTGCAATGATGCAGTTCCAATATTCTTTTGAGGTTGGGCAATTTAAGAAAAGATGGTCCGTACTTTCTTCATAATTTCAACACAGATGACATCGGAAAGGGCCATGGAAGGATCTTTTCATCAGATTGGCACCAGTAGGAATCTTGTCAAACAGTATGATCCACAGTAATAGACGGGTACAGGGGGCAGCCTTGAGCTTCCAAAGTAATCTCCAGATCGGATTAATGGTCTGGGGCTTGTAAGGTTCCATGAGCCTGATATAGCCCTCTTTAGGGGAGTATGTTCCGTGCTTTGCAAAGGCCCAAATAACCTCGTCTGGTTCTTCAGTCAATCGGATATGTGCTTGAGTGAGTGCTTCGGTATATATTTGCCACTCAAGTTTCCATTGTTCGGGAGTGTCCAAGTCGTGAGCCGCTTTCCATGCCTGCTGAAGAAGGGTAGAATTATTTCGGTCCCCAATGTGTTTAATGTGGGTCAAGCCCCTGCTGTTTAGGAACCTAATAAAGTCTGCTGGCAATCTGTGTGCATTGCCGCAGCCCACCCATGGATCCATGCCTATACGAACAACATTTCCCTCATTTATTCTCCATGTGATGCCTTGTCGTAAGAGAGGTAAAGCATTTATCACTGCCTTCCAAATATTGGAGATGTTGTTACTTGTTTCATGTATATGTCTAAACCAGTCCATAAGGTTCATGGGCCAGATGTATTTCATTTTTGCAACCCGGGTCCAGAGACTGTTGGAAGTGATGAGTTGCCAGCCAAGCTTTGTTGCCAGAGCTTTCGAAAATAGATCAAGTCTTTTGATGCCCCATCCTCCCCATCTTTTTGGTATTGCAATTCTGTCCCATTTGACCTAAGCGAAGATTTTTCCCGGTAGGTTACCCTTCCATAAGAATCTGCAACATATACTTTGGAGCCTGTTCAAAATGCCTTTTGGTATCCATGCTAGGGTCATTTAGAAAACAAGTGTGGCCTCGATCACAACTTTAATAAGTACTAGTCTACCAGCACGGGAAAGGTATTTGTGGTACCAGATCTGTAGGCACTTTCCCACTTTAGCAATAAGCCACGTCCAGTTTGCAATCCTATATCCAAGGGGCTTGAGCCGGAAGCCCAAGTATTTTAGACCATCTTGCAAATTCAGAGAGGTGAAGGGGAAGCCCTGGGTGGTGAAAATGGTCTGATGTTGAGAGCGTCCAAAGGTGGTAATAGTGGATTTCCTTCATTAACTATCATCCCAGTTGCCTGTTGAAAGAGTTTGTATATATTCAGTAGGACCATGGAGTCTCCAATGCTTCCATTTAAGAAAATGAGAACGTCATCAACAAACAATAGATGGTCAGATAAAGATTCTCCGAAATCTTGATGCCAACCAGTTGATTTCTATTGCGGGAAGCAATGATGGATCTACTTAAACCTTCCATGATAAGTAAAAATAGGAGGGGGGAGAGAGGAAATCCCTGTCTGAGTCCTCTCTTCGATAGGAAAAAAGGTGTGGCTTCCCCATTTAATAAAACACTGTAAGATACATCCTTGATGCAACTCATGATCCACTTGACATATGCATAAGGAAACCCCAGATGAGTCAATAATAATCTAATATAGAGCCAATTTTCTCTATCAAATGCCTTCGAGAGGTCCACTTTCAAAATCATGCCTTTCTGCTTCTTCGTCTGCATAGTGTGAAGAAGTTCCTGAGTAGTGGAAATCACCTCATGTATCTGTCGGTGCTGTAGAAAAGCAAACTGCTCAGAGGATATATGTCTAGATAGGATTGGCTTCAGGCGGTTTGCGATGATCTTTGCAATAATCTTGTACATACAGTTGCAGAGGGAGATGGGTTGGAAGTCATTGAAAGTGGAAGGGAAGTCAGATTTCGGGATAAGGGCAATGAAGGTGGATTTGATGGCCGAGGAAATATTGCCACTTCTTCTACAGTCCTCCACAATCTTGAACAAATCATCCCCTAGGATATCAAAGAAAGCAATATAGAATTCGATGGTCCACCCATCAGGTCTAGGGCTCTTGTCCTTCTTGAACCATTTTATAGTAGCTTCAAGCTCTTCCTTCGTCACCTCCATCATCAGGTTCTCCGAGTCTTCCTGCTGCACAAACCTTGGAAAAAGTTCAGCATCACGCATAATTTCCAATATATTCACCTCTCTGGGTGCCTTGTAGATGCTCTTAAAATGCTCATTGGCTAATCTAGCCAGATCCTGCTGTGTTGTTACCGCTTGACCCTGTTTGTTGTGAAGCTCCCAAATAGTATTTATGGCTTTTCTTCCATTGGCAAATTTATGAAAGAACTTAGTATTGTTATCTCCTTCAGTGAGCCAAGTTGCCCTGCTTTTAAGTCGTCAACTCTCCTCCCTTTCTTTCAAGATATGGGAACGCTTTGAAACAAGGGAAGTATATAGGTCTTTGTTTTCCTGTGATAAAAAGGTACCATTAGATGAGTCCTCATATGAGGCAATGGCTCGTTCTGCCTCCCTCAAGATATTGTCATCAATTATCCGTTTCTGGTGTGCCCAATTTCTAGAGATCCTCTTAAGTTCTGTCAACTTCCTGATAAAGCCAACAGTATGATCCTCGCGTTCCATAATAGGGTTTGATTGCCAATAGTTGAATACCAGTTGAATATGGGAGGGATCCTTGAGCCAAGAGGCATTGAACTTGAAGGGGCTTTTATTCCTCTGGTTTGTATCCGACAATTCCAAAAATATTGGCCGATGATCAGAAATGCCTCCAGTACCAACCCACTGCCTAATACGAGGATGAGAAATTAAGAAGGCTTCTTTGATGAGAAATCTATCTAGTCTCCTTGCAAGGCTGTGGTCACCACTGCGGTTGTTAGACCAAGTACATTGAATCCTGGCAGATGGAATGTCTACCCACTGATGCTCCTCGAGTAAGGTAGAGATAGTGTCGGATAGACTATCATCCTGGGCTGAGTGACCCCAGGATTCACAGTATCCCAACGAGAAATTCAAATCCCCTCCCAGAATGATATTGTTAGCCTGCAAGAGCTCAGAGTCGAGAAGGGACCTCCAAAATGTTTCCCTATCCACACATGGGCCGTATACGTTCATAATACGAATTTCAGATTCAAGTGTGTAGGCATATATGTCCATACCTATGAAACCTCTACCTCCCCATAAGTTCTTGAAATCCATAGACTTATTGTAGAAGCCTATAGCAGTACCTCCAGATCTCCCGAACGCATCCATGGCATGGAAGGTCCAGTGCGACAGCTAAGAATTAAGAGTGGAAATAAGAGAAACAACTGAGCATAAGGTTTCTTGTAAGAATATGACATCCAGCTCGGTTGATGTAAGCAGTCTTCTGAGGGCTAGTTTTTTTGGGGGGGCTAGAAAACCCTCTGCAGTTGAAGGATAATAATTTCATGGAGGGAGAGGCAGAGGGTCGTTCCTTGCTCTAAGGGCCTTGACAATGGTTTTTTGTCTCCCGAGGGCGACTTCTTCACCCGCAGTGTGTCTGGATTTAGTTAACTGAGAAGGGCGACCCCTGGACGATTTAAAGGAGGCCGGGGGAAACACAGGGTTGAGACCAATCGCATCAAAGCCCCTATCCTTCGATCTGGAATGGAGAGGGTATCGGGGGGATACGGGGGGGGAGAGGGTGGATAGAAGGGAGGGAGGTAGATGCCAGGGATGGGATACAGGGGGCAGTGATGGGAGGGGGAAGGGGGAGGGAGCAAAAGAGGGAGGAGGGAGGGATGGAACCCTGGGTAAGCGGAAGAGCCGAAGAGTCTGAGAATGGAAAATAGGGGGGGAAGTACCCATGCATGTATGAGATACAATATCTTTAGAAAAGCTAGATACAGGAGGAGTGAGAGGGGAAGAAGGAGATAACATACCCGTTGTTGGAGGAGGAGACGAGGTGGGGATGGAATCAGTAGGACGCTTGTCGGATGCCACCTTTTCAGGAGATCTCCGGGGGTCCCCTGCATCTTTATCCAAATTATCTGGTTCAGTGTCTACCTCCTGCCCAATAGGGTTTCCACCAGTCTGCTCAGTCTCCAATCTCTAGTCAATGCCCTGTTCTTGTGCAAGAGGGGGCAATCCTTGTACAAGTGCCCTACTTTGTGGCATCTGCGGCAACGATATGGGATGCCTTCGTAGTCAATGATCTGATTGCGGGATGTGTCCCTCCACTGTATAGTGATGAACTCCTGTAACCCTCCTTGAGTGTCGAGGTTTATTAGGATACGAGCATATGCCATCATACCTGTGAGAAGATAGGACTTGTCGTATTCCATGTAGGTGCCAATAATGTTGCCAATCCGCCTGAAGATATATTTAGACCAGTATTGTAATGGGAGACTCGGGAGCTGAATCCACACTGGTCCTATGCCAAT
This sequence comes from Pinus taeda, assembly GCA_000404065.3. NCBI lineage: Eukaryota > Viridiplantae > Streptophyta > Pinopsida > Pinales > Pinaceae > Pinus > Pinus taeda. The sequence goes on along the minus strand of APFE031562434.1, from coordinate 16,732 downwards.
TTGCTTAGTCTCCGGGTCGAAAAGGGGCATCCAACGTTTCAGAAGAACTGGGGTGTGCTCGAAATGCCAGTAGGAGGATAAGACCCAATTTGTGTGGTCAGCACGAGCGAATATCAAAGCAAACCATCCCCTCACAAAAGTATACACGAAGAGGATGTCCACTAGATGGTGACCCCAAACCTCTGCTGCCCAAGTCTTCAAACAGGCGGCCATGTAGTTCCGGCCCCTAATGCGACCGAACAAGACCCTGTCAGCAAAATCCATAGTCTCTCTCCACTGAATGTCCTCTTCTAATCATAGGAAGATGTCGTCCGCCTTTGATTTGTAGCACTTGTACTTCTTCTTGGTCCCTTGAGGAGGAGGCGAATACTGTACCCAGGCTGGAAGAGGGTCCGAAGAAACAAGAGGAGGGTTAGGGTTTGACGAGGAGGGGGCGGGGCTGTCAGCAGAGATAGGTAAAGTACCGGCAAGAGGCGGGACAACGGTAAAATTGCCAGAAGGAGGAGCTAAAGAGGCCTGAGGGTTTATACCAACAATACCCACGGTCGCTGTAGGAGGAGTATGCAGCCGGGCTTGTGCACTTGATGTAAGGGGGTCTAAACCAGGGTTTGGGTTTAGGCAGGTGGAGACGAAACCAAGGGTAGCCGGGGAAGCCGGGGGGGTAGAAAGCGATGGCCAGGTGGGTGGGTCATTCGGTAGGACCACAAGATGCGTCTGTGACGGTTCCACCAAAGAGTAACCAGAGCTATACAGTCCAATCAACGTTGGAAAAGAGGAACGCCAGATGGATACCCCCTCCAGCGGGTCCTCAGAATAGTCCACGGCATCAATATCCTCCATGTCGACAGTGGCTCCTTGGAACGGAGGACACCTCGTAACTGTAGGAAAACAGAGAAAAAACAAATAAAAACCCCTGGACCGGACTGCTAGGAAACAAGAGCAGACCGTAGATAGAGACGGCTGCTAACGGAACAACAATAAACCCCCGAAAAAAATCGACAGGTCAAAACCCCCGGAAGAGAATTGCAGCAGAGTCTGCAGTGACCGGAAACGCAACAGTATAGACGTCAAAAAGGTTCCTGGCGGCCATCCATGGTTAACTTCTGCAGACCGAAAACCCTAACCGTAACCCTCATGAGCCAACCTTCTTCCTTTGACGCGGCAATTATATCCTTTTTTTAATTTTATTATTAATTTAATAATTATTTTAGTCATTGGTTTTTAATTCATAATTTAATATCTAGTTTTTCTTTTTTAGATTTAAAATTAAGATTAGAGTTATAAATATTAATTAGTGATTATCAACTAACTAATAATTATGTGTATTTATTATTTTTTTTTTATATAATTATATGTTTGAGAATATTTAATATTCGTGAATGCTATGATTAATGAATATAGTAATATATATACATATGAATTATTATATATATATGAATTATTAATGATATATAAAATTTATTATTTTAAGTTATGATGAATAATTAAAAATAACATTAAATATAATCATAATTAGTCCTAGTGACTATAATTATTTAAAATTAATTTATGGTTATCACCTAAGTTAATTATTATTATTAATCCAACATGATTTATAATTTTGAAATTAAATTAAATTAATTTTTTTATCCTTTAATATTTTTGTGAATGAAGATTAAATGTTTGTAGATTTAATTATTTTATGCACTATTGATAATAATTTATGAAGATTTATATTATCGAATTGAATATGATGAAAATTGGATTCAATTAAACTAAAGTTATTAGATTGACTATTATTATTATTGTTATTTTTTTGAAATGACTTAAAATAATGATTATGGAAAGAGTTTATTCTTGATGATTTAGAGGAAAAAAGTTTAATGAATTTTAGGGCTAGTGTCATAAAGAGGAAGATCATGGAGGTCAAGTCGAGGGATGAGAAGGCAAGGACCTTTTTAGGAGAATGAGGGATTAGAGGTAAGAGTCAGGATCCAATTATCACTAATTTTCCAACCATCATTGTGGTTAAGGTTATTAGGGTGTTTACCTATTTCGATAGCTTCTCTGAATTTCCTATGGTGATAATGGTTAATTTTGGCCACAACACGAGTTTTCAATACAAATATGATGATTTGTTTTATTGGAGTGCTTGACTAAAGCTGAGGTTTTGGAATAGTTATACTTAATGTTAGCTGCATGTTCTTGAATCCTAGTTAAGATTGATCGTCTGGTGTCACCAATGTAGGTTTTGCCACAAGAGCAAGGGACAAAATAAACCCCTTTGTGGCATTTGGGGTCAATGGGATATTTAACAGATTTTAGGCATTTGCTAATGGTGCTCATAGGTTTAAAGGTGGTTTTTATGTTGTTCTTCTTTAAAATATACGAGATTTTATCCGTGGTGCCCAATATGCAGGGGAGGTTGACCTTACCAACATACTCATCCATAGGTTGTTTGTTTTAGGATTCTCAACCTTCTTGAAAGCTTTGATTCCTTGGTGTCTTCTATATCCATTCTTTTCAAAAACATCCATAAGATTGTTCTTCTCTTGTTCAAAATGATCCTGATCCAAAATGCGAACAACCCTGGTAGCCAGAGTGTTGAGAATCCCTAGTTTTTGAGCAGGATGATTATGTGAGTTGGCGTGAAGGTAATGCTTTGTGTGGGTTTTCTTATGATAGCCCTGGTTGTTCTTTCTATTTAATTTTTAATGTTATGATGATTTTATGGGGAGAATTTATATGTATTGATGAAATGCAATTATCAAAGCAAAGAACAATATAGCCCTAAGGAAAATTAACAAACCCTAAATAACAAGGGTGCACAATATCACTCATTCAATAATATATCACAAGCCATAGAAGAAATATATCAAAGTTATGTGAAATTCCATGAGTGTCATCATATGTTGTATTGAGTATGCATCCTCAATTTTTTTGTGACTATCTTCATTAGATATAAATTAATAAATGAGTTCAATGTGGCTAGGAGCTAGATATGTGATGTAACACTAATATGTAGCCTTAGAGTTTGATATTGTGGTAGCTATATAGTTCCTCAATGACTATCTATGATCTTTGAAATCTCAAGTAGATAATACACTACATTTATTTTCCATTTAGAAAAATTACAAATTGCATAATCTTGTCACTTGAAGGTTGCTTTTGTTCAAATTTCATCTATATGAGATTTAAGAAAACCCATTACACACATATGTCATGGCAGGGGTTCAAAAGTATTTGGAAACCTTTTTTTTTCAACATTCAAAGTATATCACACCCTTGCAAATGAAATTAAATTAAGTAACGTGGCGGGGGTTCTAGTCTCCTTGTAGATGTTCCTTTGTTTGACCAATAAATCTAGGTTTGAGCTCTGGACTCTTATTTTTCAATGATTCAATACCATGGCTAATCCAAATTGGATCATTATATTATTCTTTATCCACTTAAATGCTTTAGAGTGGAAAAAATTTGAAGGAATCAATTTACAAGAGCAACTTTATTAGTGGGACCTAGTTTGAAGAATTAGGGTCTAAGATCTTCTAGGGCTAGTTTGAGGCCTTAAATGATTACTTTTGGGGGCAAAAATTTCCATCGTAACTGTTTAACACTATTAAGCAATTGTACACTCGAATATATTTCCATTGGAAAACGAATTATGTCAATGGAAGCTTGGATGAAAACGTTATGCCTCCAAGAAGTTGACCTATTGTGATTGGCCACCATGATTCGAGAGGATGCCACATCACCCTCCATTACTCATTGAAAAGGGGCTAGCCACATGGGGACTATTAAGAAGACTCTAGAAGGGTAAATTTTTGACTCATGTTGAGGGTTGAATGGGTCAAATTTAACCCCCTAGTTTGTTGTTAGGCCCACTGGGAGTAAAAGGGGTTCCATTCTATTTTGCTTGCATTTTGTTCCATAGTAGAGTAGAGTGGCTGAGTGTGGATAGAGTGAGAGCATAATATATGGGTCTTTTCTCTATAGTAGCTCATGGGCCAAAGGTGTTAGGAAACTCCATAGGGAGTTCCTTAGGGAAAATTTTAGGGGCGAAATTCCGTAAATGGACTATTTTTTTGACATTTTTTTGAAAAAAATATTTGTCGATTAGGTTACAAATCCGCCTATTTTTTTTACATATATATGATTAAATGGATGATATTCACCAAAAACTTATCAATTTTAATAGTAAATTACATGTTTTTTATTGAATATTCGCCTAGATTCTATAGTATGAATTTTCAAACCATAATAGTCACCTACAATATTATATATGGAAAAAATATTAAATCCTTAAAAAGTACCCTGGAGTTCATTCTCTTTTGTACTTGCATAATTTCCATTTGAGACAAAAGAGGAAATATCAACCTCACCTTCCAACTGGGTTATCTCTCGAAATGGTTTCCTAGAGCATATCTTGGTGTTCATTGGGGTTTATGAGTGATTGTATTTACCTATTTTTTATTTTATGCATATTATATATTACATGTATAAACAATAAAATAATAATAAGACAATTTTGAATCTAAAAGGACTTAACTTTTCATAGTGTAGATTTTTATTTAATATTTTCATAGATTTGTTGTGATAAACTATGCACTGGAATATCCAAGGAAATTTATAGATCATATTGGTATCATATCATGTTTATTTAGGTATTTTGTGGGAATTCGCAAGAAATTAGTTCAATTTTAATTAGAAATTCATAAAACCCTAGCCATGGCCAACAAATTAATTTATGATAACCCTTGAAAATCAACAAAGGGGAGGTTTGCATGGTTGGAAGTGCAAGTCGCATATATAAATCATAATGTGAGATTCCTTATGGTGGAACTAACCAATATTTTTAGGATATTCAAAGAATATTGAGGTTCCAACTCAGAGGTTAGATAAAAGTGAAAATTGTGAGATCAAGAAGAACCCGAAAAGGACTCCACAAAACTCGGAAAAGATTAGTCAAGTTTGAGAGCCATGAACCATTCATAATCTCTTTTTAAGATGAAAGAAAATGTGGATATAAAGCTATATCAAGGAGAGATGGATGTTTTTAAATTAAATCATTGGTTGTAACATTTAAAGGTTTATTTAATGTTCACCATATGGGGGAGGAATGGAAAATTTCATTTCCTTGCTTTAAATTAGGGGGCAATGCCCTAACTTTGTGGGAAATCCGCAAAGGTACCATTATACTAGAGGGGGATCCTCTAGTAACTAAGTGGGAGGATTTTAAAACTCTCATAAAACCCTAATTCTACCCTATCTAGTATGTAGAGGACCAATGGATTTAGTTGTAATGCCCCTTTTTCTAATCCCAAAGTCTTGTAATGTAATTAAAGGATGATAATTTCAAACATCCAACATGGATATATTTACAAATTGTTTGAGGTAAACACTTGTTGATTTAATGATAAAAAATACTAAAAGATAAAGAAGAAGGTCACACTTATAGATCTCAATATATAGAAGGATAACTTGCTTAAGGAAGCGTATGGGGGAGATTGGGAATGTAGAATTTTAATTGTAGATTCAAAATTCTCATGAAATTTACCAAAACATAAGACTCAAATCTACTCTACCAATATGTGGAAGTAAATTCATGATCAAGAACACAAATCAATAACATGCATCAAGATTCAACACACATACACAGAGATATATATAGGGGAAATCAACTACTCAAAACCCCTTACTATTTGTATTGCATTAATTAAAGAATCTGGATGAATGCAATATGCTCTGCTCAAACTTGAGCTTAGTCTGCACAAGTATTTTCTATCATATGCATGACCTCCTGCCTTTGGAAATACTTAACCAATTTTCTTCCTGCCCAAGCTCCTATTTCCTTATGCTGCTTCCTTGGGAATTAGACCCTTTATTAATTTGGAAATTCCTCATTGAGAATTGCGCAATACCTTTAGGCCTTCCTTTGACTGCATGCATGACCTGTACAATTTGGAATATTCTACAACTAATAGTACACTTCCCTTGAACTCTAATATCAACTGGGTAACTCGAATTTTATGCATGCATGAGTTAATTTAGGATGATTGATTAGTTCAATAGTTAAACACTGAAGTTGCACCCCACTGCTAGATCTCCAACTAGTTCCTCCAATAGATGGAACTAGTTTAATTGACGATAACTCAATTTAATTGAATTAAATTTCTACAACTGAAATTAACTCAACCTAGGCTCCAAAAATGTATGTATCACTATACACAAATCAAGTTCTCCCTCCAACTCAAATTAACTAAGGTAATTGAGTGATAATAACTCAGTTAACTCATTCAAGTTGTCTCCTGATGTGGAATTTCGATTTTCTCCTAATTTAATTAAAGACAAAATTAAATTAGGAACTTCTTGCTACATTTTCAACACTCCCTCTCATAAAGAAATGGATTCACATCTACCTTGATCCAACACCTTCGGAATGTACTCCATGCAACAATTATCATTGTTTCTGTTGCTATTGCAACATCTGCAACTAAAAAGCATAAAAACAACAAACAAACTGAATCAACTATGTCTGCAACTATCTACTAGGAGACCTGTACTACTACTAACTCTGCTACTAAGCCTCTTGCTCTTCTATCAACACTCCTCTGCACTCCTCAATATTTGACTAACATTGATCCTCTTGCTACTAAATAATGTGGGCCCCCGTAGCAAGGTAATGATGCATGAGACAAAAAACACCTCAATGGACCCTGCCCAAATTTCTGCACTCCTGGGACTATTGCTTCACATCACCCCACCTCACACCTGGAGGTATGGCTGCATGAGCTGCCTCTGACCACTTAGCTTGAAATATCCCCCTATTGGAGGTCTCTTCTTGAGCATATGTTTCTTCTATGTATCCTCTTTTCTCTGTGGCTGCTCCTAGGCTACTTTTGAGGCTCCATTTTGAAAGGTGAATCATGCTCCCTCTCAACCACCATATCTCTAAACTTTGCCTTGCTTCTCAAGGATTTTCATACATATTCTATCCCAAATGCATACAGGTTCTTGACTCACACACCAATCTACTTCACTTGTCCTATGGCGATGTGTCTCAGGAATTCATATCGTAGCCATGGTCTTCCAAAACCGTGATGTAAACAATATTATTCTTTGGACTCGGAACAAACATCACATCCTTGAGTTTGAGAGGGGAGCCTGACTCCCTCTGAAAAGTAACTGTACCAATATCGACTGTGCTATACCTTATGTCATCTCCAAACTTAATGTTTTGCTTGAGGTCTTTCTCCTCTAAGTCATTGAAGAAATCTCTATTCCCCGTCATGTGGAATGAGGCACCACTATCTAGATACCACATGCTTCCCATTATTGTGCTTTCCATGCATGTAACGAGAGTAAAATCAAGCTCGAAATGTTAAGCTAGAGCTTCACCTGCTACTGCTACTATAGGCTCCTTCTTGATTTCCTTCTTCTATGGTCATTTCGTGGCATAGTCCCCGAATTCATGACAATGAGAGCACTTGATTTTGGACAAGTATTTCTGCTTACCCTCTAGGTTGGAATTAGCCTCACCTTGGGAATTATTCCCCTTGGAATTCATTCCTTTGATGACTAATGAAAATTCCTCTCCCTCTTCTTTGGATGAGGTCTGTCTCTATTGTTCTGCCTTATTTCTTCCTGCACTAGATCAGGCCATAACCACTCCCACTGTGGTAGTTTCTCTCTACCATTTACTGAATCTTGATAACTATGTCAATGCTTGTGAAGACCCAACATAGATAGAGCTACCAAATATTCTTCAGGGGCAGTAACACTTACCCCGCCAAGTTCATCATGACACTATGTAAACTTGCTCAGGTACTGCAGAATTGTGTCATTCTTTTGCATCTTGATGCTTCAAAGCTTGTCCTTGAGTGCTAGCTTCCTGTGGTCATTGCTTTTCTGGAACAAATCTGTCAATTGTTGCCACATTACATACAATGTCTCTTTCTCGTGGATATTAGAGACAATATGGTATCATACTCCCTCCAATATGATTCTCCTTTTCCTAGCAACACACTTCTTCCATTCTGTTAGATCTTGAGCATCAATTGTTGTTGGTTTGGGAACATCATTATCAATGAATTCTTTCAACCCATTATCTTCTAGTACTAGCTCCATCCGGTCCTTCCATGCAACATAATTCGAGCTTCCCTCAAGGGCATACTCGGGTCTTAGTCCATAGAAAGCCTTCTTCTCAGTCCTGGAGAAAATCTGCAACACTCATATGCGACGTCGAACCTCCTGTGATGACAACTTCGAATTCTATTCTCTACTATGAATCTAGCTATGATACCATGTAGAATTTTAATTTTAGATTCAAACCGCTCATGAAATTTACCAAAACATAAGACTCAAATCTACTCTACCAACTTGTGGAAGTAAATTCATGATCGAGAACACAAATCAATAACATGCATCAAGATTCAACACACATACACAAAGACATATCTAGGGGGAAGAAACTGCTCAAAACCCCTTACTATCTGTATTGCATTAATTAAATAATCTATACGAATACAATATGCTTTGCTCAACGTTGAGCTCAACCTGCATAAGTATTTTCTATCCTCTGTCTCACTGACTGCCTTTGATCAATACTTAGCCAATTTTATGCCTACCCAACCTCCTATTTCCTTGCACCGTTTCTCGGGAATTAGGTCCCTTATTAATTAGGAAATTCCTTAATGATAATTGTGTAATACCTTTAGGCCTTCCTTTTGACTGCATGCATGACTTGTACAATTTGGAATATTCTATAACTAATAGTACACTTTCCTTGAACTCCAATATCAACTGGGTAACTCAAATTTTGTGCATGCATGCATTAATTTAGGATGGTTGATTAGTTAACTAGATAAACACTGAAGCTGCACCCCACTACTAGACCTCCAACTAGTTCCTCCAACAATTGGAACTACTTTAACTGAGCATAACTCAATTTAACTGAATTAAATTGCTACAACGGAAATTAACTCAATCTAGGCTCCTAAAATTTAGGAATCACTGTACACAACCCAAGTCCTCCCTCCAACTCGAATTAACTAAGCTAACTAAGTGATAATAACTTAGTTAACTCATTTAACTTGTCTCATGATGTGGAATTTCAATTTTTCTCCTAATTTAATTAAGGACAAAATTAAATTAGGAATTTCTTGCTGCATTTTCAATAGGGAAGTTTTCCAATCATCCTCAAATTTAATGTTCTAACCCCTGATGTTTCTTTTTGCACTATTGATTGGCATACATAGTTATGAGGAACGGGGAAGGATGAAATAGAGCCTCCCAAGCATGGACTGCATACATAATGGTAGAGTCCTGATGACTCTGCAACCTAAGAAAGGGACCCCAAACCTCTCCTGTGTAAGGAAACACTTTTGGGGAGAAAAAGAAATCTTGATTTAATTTCATAAGTTGGATGAGGAGTATGTAGTGATTGGAGACCTGTAACTCTATGAACATGCAAACATGTATTTAGAAATTGGACCGTGGATTGAAAATGTGAATTGAAATAATTGAGGAAACTAGTGAGAGGGCCTTCTGAAGGCCTCCAAGTTATATAAAAATTAAGGCCCATCTAACCTTTCTTAGGCAAATTTAAACTTTCCTTCTGCACTCAATAATATAGTTTTCATCTTTGATATGTTCTTAGGAAGTTTAGAGATTATTTCGTATCTTGTATTCCTAATGCATTTAGTGTGCAGGATATTGAGAATATTTGATGCATATGATATGAAATCTAGTATAGATAAAAATAAGGGACTTTCTCCCTGCTGTAGTATGACCAAAACTCGACTGACTTAGAGTAGTGATTACTCTCCCTTGTAGGTGTGAGGTCATAGGGAACCAAATCATATTTTCTACGATTTTTGGAGGGAAGTAGTCCTCTCTTCAAAGAGGCCACCCCTAAGATATTTTTTTATAAGTAAGAGGCTTGAGTATTCCATTAGGAAGAGAACATTTACAGGTTAGAGTCAGTAGTAATTAGTGAAGGCTTTTGCCTAACGTTTCAATTTTGTAAACTCTTATGTATGAGAACATTTCTTGATTAATAAGAAGCATTTTTGGTTCCTATATTGTTCTTTCTTCAGGGACCCGAGTCTCCTTGGGCTAGGGCCCAACCCAAGTGCTTAGGCCCCCTCTTTATACTTTTATTTTCCATGCATTATTTCAACTAGTCATTTTTATGATTTCACAGATAAATATTGTTTTTTGTAAGTTGATAGAATGTGAGTTTTATTATGCATCTTATCTTAGTGAATTTATCCATAGTTCCTTTATGCAATTTAGTAGTCTTTCTCATGCACTATCCTACTTAGATTGTTGTTTTTTACTTGCGGTTCACATATTTTTGCATTCTATTAGTAAGTAAATGCCTGTTTTGCAGACCTAAATGAGCCTCTAAATTTATTCTTTTGAGGAATATATTGATTCATCATATGTATAAGGAATTGGAAATTCATTCTTTACCTCTCCTTAGCCCTAATTCACCTTTTTCATCTCTCAAACCACAAGCAGAATGCATAAAACCGCTCTCAGTTATTTCCTATAGCAAGCAAAGGATTCCTGTAGCAGTTGACAAATTATATCAAAGCACCTCCATATTTGCACCTAAATCTTGCTTATATTTCCTTAGCACATTATAACACTCATTAGACCCTGGAGATGGAGTTTAGATGTTTAGAGACCCCTTATAAACTTTACCCTAATAGCTGTAGCAAAACTTACTTTCTTTTTGTAATTAGGGTTTACTATTTGAATGCCCTCTTTTAGTTGCAAGTTGATTTATCGTGCACCATGGAACATACTTTCTTTTTTTCCAACATTATTTAAATGAGTTGTTTTTCTTTCCTATAATTATCATAGGTTTCTTTCTTATAACTTATTTTCATACAAAATAGGGTAGGTTTATTTTTCTGTCATTTACTTTTTAACAAGTAGAGTAGGGTTACTTTCCGTTATTTACTTTCTTGCAAACTAGAGTAGGTCCATTTTCTTTCTTATAATTTATGAGATTTTTTCATAATGATAGATATCATAAGTTGTCTCTATAGAACTTAGTTTCTTTTCAGTTGCATCAGATCAACGAAGAAAGAACACATTTCATGCTACACACATAGTGTCAACCCCTCTTAAGTTTGTAAGAACATGTCGTGGAAAATAAAAACCCCCCATTTAAAATCAGTCACAATAAAAATGGTGGCCCTTTTCTATTTTTTTTTTTTAAATTTTAATAAGTTAAGCCTTTTTAATAAAGCCCTTTTCCTTTAATAATTTCTTATTATTTGTAAATAAATAATATTTAGACCATTTTTGACGTAGAACCATCGTAGCTGAGACTTAGTTAATTTCAGGATTTAGACTTGCTTTAATGTGTTATCTACATTTTTAAAATAGGTGAGTGCACTCATTTCTTTATTTCTTAGCATATGGCCCAATGCCTAGACCCAGACCCTTTACTTTATGCAAACTTTCATTTCCGCCGGGCTCCCTTAGTGGGATGACCTGTTCAGGACCCACATAAAGGTGCATAACTTGAATGCTTATTGGTTATGGCCTTCATATCATAGAATACATCATCCCACCGATCATAGCGCAAAGAATTTCCTTTGGGACCTTTTTGAAATTGCCGAGATCAAGTTAGCGGGACAATCCCATTGGATCTTTTGCAATATGCATTCCCTTTGTTACATCAACTTGCTCAATTCCTTTCAAAATACAAGCACTTCAATCAAGGTTTTATTGTCAGGCTGACTCATTAGGCCCACCTTACATATAAGCTGATCCTTATTGGTACAAAATAGTACTTGTGCCACATAGGCCTGCTCCACATCAATCCACTCATTTTCAAAGATGGAAAATATGTTCTTAACTTTACCTTCCAAGCTTCAACCTTACGGGATGATGTAAGAACAAATGTCACCTACCAACTATCAAATATATCCAACTGAATTGCGTCATCTGTCTGTTGGAAATAATACTGAGAGGGGGGGTGAATCAGTATTATCAAGTCAAATAATCCTTTTCAAAAAACCAAATTGTATACGCTACTTTAGTTAATTCAACCATCGTATATACGCAACTATTCAGAAGTAAAATCGCGTATACAGAGCAAAATTTTAATTTTCTTAAACTTTCAGATGATGTTAGTTAATCTGAGATGCAACATCAAATAATCAGTAACCAGAGATAGTAAAACAGAGTAGAAAGACAATCACACACAAGAACACCAGATATAAGGTGGAAACCCAATGTGGGTGAAAACCACCTGCTACAATTCATCTCTATCTTTCTTTAATTAGAAACTTCTGTTTACAATGTACTGGTGCAGTCCTTTACCAATACACAGGCTGCAACCTGCAGAGAGCTACAACTCTCTCTCATTTTCCAGCTTCTCTTGGAAGGGAGCTACAACCCCCTTAGCTCTTGCGCTAGCCAAGATACTAGTACATAGGTGCTGGCCTACAAAAGGCTACAACCTTCTCTTTCTTCCAGGGACCACGTTTCATCTATTTTCAAACTGGATCCATAAACAATCATCAAGAATAAACCAATCTCCTTTTCACAAATTAGATCTAAATCAAGTAGATATTCTTCTTACAGCTGTACCCAAAATACAGTACCAAAAACCATACACTAGAAAACAGAACCCAAAACACAGAACAATAGTCAGAAGCAGCTAGATCACAACTTAGATTATATACGCTATTTCGACAGCCTGAAACTAGCGTGCATACGCTTCTGAGTATGGAACAACCTGCGTATACACTTCTTTACTTTATTGAACCTGCGTATATACGCGTCTTCGCCTTACTGAACCTGCGTATAGATATTATGAAGGATAATTCACTCTTTCAACTATTCAATCATTAATTAACCCAGATTATCAGATAGATCAAGCAAGCGTCATATCTAGCAGATCAAAATCATAAAAAGAAACTATCATTCAAGCTTAAAGATTATGACCCATGAATAGAACTTATCCTCCTTTTGCGCTAATGATCCTTCTTCATTTAGATCCAGATCTGCACCATCACCAATATACCAGCTCTAGCCCTTTATCATATGTTCAATAATAATTCAGATGATCATTTGCCACATGATCTCCTTCCTCTTTTATAGTCTTAGGCCTTCCTCAATACCATGGTCCAAAACCATAACATTTCAATACCATGAACCCAAAACTAGGGATCAACACATCTGCTGAGACGCCTTGGTCCAAAACATAGGTTCAAATTCCAAGGACTAACTACCATGGACCAAAATATGATCCCCAACATATACGCGCTTTCGTAATGTATAACCCGTGTGTATACGCGCATTTTTCTAGATGAACCTGCGTATATGTCTTTTTCTTCTTTCTGAGTGCCTGTACTAAGATCTGCTACCAAAGAGAGTTTCCATCAAGGACAACACCTGTCCCATAGGTCCAAACCTGTGCCATAATGCCAACAATCTCCCCCTTTGGACTTGATGGCAACACCAATATCCTCAAGATCATTCCCCCCTTTATCATCAAGGGCAAAGGGTTGTGCTCCCCCTGAGTACATGCTGAAATCTTTGTCCTGCTGTGCTGACCATGCTCCCCCTGTCTGTAGGCAAGATCTGCAAAAAGATGTTCTTTAAGAAGAACCAAGACTTATGCAACAATACAAGACCTTCCCATCACCAAAAGACTTAATACATGCATCCATCACCCAATCAAGTGGGGATCATCCATATACATCAGAAATTTACATATGATGATCAAGTACATTACATCTTCATCCCAGGCATAGTGGGGAACCAATATAGGTCGTTACATGACCTTGACACCATATAAGAAAGAGATACATGACATAGAGACGAATATTTAAAACATGACTTATGAAAGTCATCAACAACTGATAGTAGCAGCAACTGTCAATCTTCATTCAGATCAGCAACCAAGATTTCCTTCTGTTCTCCCTCTGTCTTTGTTCCACCTGGAATCAACAACAGCTATGAACCAGAACCAAAATCTTCTAAGATAATGCCAACAATGCATTATTAGAAGATTATCTGCTCCCCCTGAACCTGTGCTGGATGGTCTCTGTCAGACCCACATCAGAATATCTTCAACCAGAGCCTGCTCCTTCTGATATCCATCAAGCCTCCATATACGCAAATTTCTTTGCACAAACCAGCGTAGGTACGCGGATACTCCTTATCCAACACGTGTACACCCATTTTTCTCTGAAACTGACAAGATTTAATAGCAAGATGATACATCAAAAACTCCCAGCTTCTGTCTCAGATATTCAAAAGTTTCCCTGGGCAGTGGTTTGGTGAAAATATCAGCAACTTGTTCCTTAGAAGGAACATACTCCAATTTGACCTTTTGTTCCAACACTTGTTCCCGAAGAAAGTGATACTTGATTGGTATGTGCTTGGTCGTTGAATGCATGACATGATTTTTTGAAATGCTGATTGCACTTGTATTATCACATAAGATGGGGATAGGTGGTGTACAAGTGATTTGAAAATCTTGCAAGGTCTGCATCATCCAAAGGAGTTGAGTACAGCAAGATGCAGCTGCCACATATTCCGCTTCAGCTGTAGATAAGGCAATCAAACTCTGTTTCTTGCTGAACCAGGATACTAATCTGGAACCCATAAAGGATGCTCCACCACTTGTGCTCTTCCTGTCATCCATGCTTCCGGCCCAATCTGCATCTGTATAAGCATGAAGTGTGAGATCTATATCTCTAGGATACCATAAGCCATAGTTTTGAGTCCCTTGAAGATATTTGAAAATTCTCTT
>APFE031562423.1:85567-114849 GCA_000404065.3 Pinus taeda | reverse complement strand
CCAGATGGAGGATAGGGGGTCTCATTACGAGCCAACCTACCATGTTCATAAGGCTGTAACAAAGTGACATTCCCACTATGGCCACCACACCAGGGTTATGATCCATTGGATAACTAAAATATCCTTGGAACAGGAGGTCTCATCACGAGCCAACCTGATCACTTTTGCTACATCCCAATGAATGGAAGTGTGGTTATTTGGTTACCTCGCCAACACAATGATCTCTTCTTTAGATCAACATTGGAACTCTCCATTTATAAATTGAGGATCCTGGCTCATGTGGGTTAAAAAGAAACCTTGTCGAGGCTATGGATGCCTACTGGCAGTAGAGGCTTTGCTTGTGGTATTGAAGTTATATCTTATCATCAATTACTACTATAATACCCTCATCTTATTCTTTCTTTTTTTCGGAGAAATTATTTCCTTAATTTTCCCCTGTTTTGAACCGTTATGCATGAGATAATGTCTTTCAATCAATCGTATCATTCTCAGCTAGAATACCGTCAGCAGAGCATCTTTTTGGCATATTGTTAGCCTTTTCTTTTTCGCATAACTTATCATCAACCCAAAGCATCCTATCTCTTATTCATAACTATCGTTAAACACTCCGCTCTCATGATGACCATACCTCTTGCCGTCCTATCAAATACAAGTGTACTCTGTTTCATTTACTACGGCATTGTTCATTCCCTTGCCTTGCCGTCAGAACAACACTCTCCCTATCTACTCGGTCATAGGTGATCTATCTTTTTAAGGAGGGGTAATGATTCCCATTATGCCTTAGGCATGCACTATATTTATTCTGCTTATTATGTTGCTATGATATCCTATGATCAAATGACATGTGGCAACATGATATTCCTCGAATTAATATTATTAATTCTCATGGAAACTCTGCTTAACATCATGAAATTTATTTGTTACATCTACTTGTTGTTTTATTTCACCAAAGCAATTGTTGTTCTCTGTTGTTTATTTTCTGCCATGTTAATCCTTGAAATTGTAGGGCGAATATTGGAAGAATTCGAGCATAATGGGTGGAAAATAATTTCGCCGAAAACCCTTAGTGTTGGAGATTTCTGACAAAGCTAGGGAAATTCTGGAGCTTGCAGGATGGATATCATATTTCACCAGAATTCAAGCCCCTAGTGAAGAAATCGCTATCGAGTTTTTACAGCACTTACAGAATGGACAATCCACAATAAAAGGCATAAGAGTAACAATATAAGAGGCTGTGATAGTTGATGTTTTCGGGCTGTCGATAGAAGGAGCAGTATCGCCTAAGCAGCACATAATGTTGCATGACACGGTGGATATTTTTAGAGATGCAAATGAGGAATTAACACAAAAAGGCAAGGGCATTCAACCATCCTCTCTGAGAGAACCATGGTGTGAATTGGCAAGTGCCGTCTAGAAGTACATCACCTGTGATGGTCACTAGGATGTGGTAAAACCACGACAACTTAAATTCTTAGCTGTTTTAAAGCAGAATCTCACTGTCAATTTACCATTTTTCTTGAATTCATTATTGCATGACACAACAGATAGAATAAGATGGGCTAGAAATCCTGAGACTGTAGTTAATCATCATGGTTTGACCAGACTAATTGTTAGTCATAATCTTGTTCAAAAAAACTTAACTTGGGATGTTCTCATAGCGCCCCTAGAAATTAGTCAAGACACTGTAATTCAAAACTCTATAGCCTTGGAAATTGGCCAGCAGACTCAAGTCTCCGCAACTTTGGAAATTAGCCAGTAGAACCCTGTTTCGAAGAGGAAGAGGACCGCTCATTCAAACATTGGACCTCATAAGCACAAGCAGTCTGCGAGGTTGAACCCAGTCCGGAGGACATTTGTAGATCCTCAGGATAGCGCTGAACAACTGGCGGAGCCATCCAATCCAGTTAATGTAGAGGAATCTAAGTCATAACGAAAGGAAGAACGTAATTCTGAGCCAGAACCAGAGGAACAATGCAATTCTGAGCCATAACTAGAGAAAGAGGGTAATTCAGAGCCAGAGCCAGAGGAAGAATGAAATTCTAAACCGGAACATGGGGAAGAAGGTAATTCTGAATCTGAACCCGTGGAAGAAGGAAATTTGGAACAAGAACCTGAGGAAGAACATAAGTCAGACTCAGAACAAGAGGAAGCACAACATTTTGATGTTGAACTAGAAAATGAAGCAAGGCCTCCTCAAACACCACCTATGGGCCCCTAAGATGATTTCTTGCAAGACTTTGAGGATGGGATGGCCCAGGTCTTGGAAAATTTAAATACATACATGCAACTTGGAGGATCACTTGATCTGAACCTAACCGAAGCCCAATCCTTAGGAGATTCTGGTCATACAGAAATTCTGCCTTCCCCAAAAGCTGGAGACTAGGAAGAGGAAGTAAACACAGAAGTAATTCATGAATCTGATAACTAGTTTGGTGACACAGTTAAATTGGAGCATAGCCATGAAAAGCACCAAGAACCCTTAGATACAAAGGGTATTGACAAACCCATTCTTACAAAGGAGGCTCCTCAAAAAAAGTGTGTAGCTGAAACAAAACTAAAGAAGCTGCGGAAGAAATACCAAAAGATTTAGAAGACAGTTAGAAGGTTATGTCGAAAATTGAAAGAAACTGCAGAGGCCCAGAGCACTACTCCTGAGGTAGTCACTGTGGCCACACAAACAGAAATATGTGAAGGCAAGGCAACAGAAACCCAGACCAAACCTATTTCTACTCAGACAATAGCCACCCAAACAAATTTGCATGCAAACTTAATGGATACAACTATTCAGATGGAGGGTTGGTCCTCCCATAATAAAAGAACTTAGATAGAGGGTTGGTTCTCCCATAATAAAAGAACTCAGACCAAGAGTATACCCTCTCGCAGCACAAGCACCCATACAAAAGAAAAATTCAAGGACACCCCATCAAGAAGTGATCCTATTATTTTGAAGTTACAGGAGGAGCTGGTACAAGCCCAACTTGCTTTAGAGCAACGTCAGATGGAGACAGTTCCTCCACAAAGATATCAAGAGTTGCAGAAGAAATGCAGAGAATTGACCATAACTGAGAATGAAACTTTTGATAAGTTCAAACAGGAGGAAGAAAAGTAGAGGAAAATAAAAGCCAAGCTAGATAAGGTCGCAGGCCTGGTCGATGCTATTTTCTCTTTATACTCTGATGTCTTATCTTGCAGGTCTCCTCCCACAAATTATGCTATGTTTTTATTAGAAAGATATTTGATGTTGAGGATTAAAGATGTTAAGGCTGGTAAGTTAGTTGAATTGAAGACAACTGATGAATTCATCAATTGTTGTAAGGAGCATGGGACAAAGGTCCAACGTCTCCTCTGTGAATTCTATTTTCACAATTTTATATTAGAAGGGGAGGTGGATAATAATCCTAGTTCTTTTGTTGGGGATATTTAGTTTCAGGCTTTTATTTATTTTGGAGTAAACCAACTCAAGTGGTCTAAGGATTATAACTCCTTTCAAAGAAAAAAACATAGACTGGATTTGTGGGTAAAGAGTGAACCTACACACCCTTTGAAACTTTTTATTAGACATAAAATGCTCATGACACAGGAGGGTGTAACTAAGATTCTGGGGCCTATACATAAAGAAATCGTGCAAACGAGAAGGGAGTATTTCTTATCCATTCAGGAGAGA
The DNA here is from genome assembly GCA_000404065.3 of Pinus taeda. Taxonomy (NCBI): domain Eukaryota; kingdom Viridiplantae; phylum Streptophyta; class Pinopsida; order Pinales; family Pinaceae; genus Pinus; species Pinus taeda. The sequence continues at coordinate 111,185 of APFE031562423.1, read as the reverse complement.
TCCTTGATTGCATCTAGGCAGAGATGCACAGTCTCCACCAATAGTGTCAAGGATAGAGAACCGTTTAATTACAGGAATTTTAAAGTTTCTGTAGGCTGTTTTTTCAGTTACAACAATATTATCTTGAGGGAAGGACCATATTGGCTAGGCTGTCGATTTAGGAGTCCTATTATTTGGTAACCTCCTGAAAGATATCGTTCTAATTATGGGTTTCTTGAATGACATGAAGGAATAGCCTTTGCAGAGTTAATACAGAGGCACGGTTTTAGGTTAGATAAAGAAAAAGTCTTTCCTGCTTACTCTTTGACTGCATTACATAATAACTACTTATGTTCACGAGGACTTAAAACAAGGTAAGCAAGGGAGTATGTTGGGCCGTGCAATAGGTATAAATCTACTCTTGATTACACTATCTCTTTCCTCCTTTTTATACATTTGTGCCATGATATAATAAGGTTTTAATGAGATTCCGATGGAAAGTTAGTAAAATTGCTCTTGAGACAATTTGGATTTCAAAACTAACTTTGGTTATTTTTATGCAGAAATTAGCGAATGGAACAACTATTGTTCAAAGTATTGAACAAAAAAGGCTAAACAAAGGAAACACCACGTGTCTTGTGCGGTCAAATCAAGAAGCGAATTTGGAGGATAAGTGATCTAATAATAGCATTTAGTTCTAAATTCCTCAGGATCTCTCGATCTTGAGGGATTGCATTTATCTCTTTTTCTCCATAATTATAAAGGGGAAAAATGAATAAAATGAAGAGGAGAACTTTTTGCTTTTAATTCAATTGTAATTATGAGATACAGAGCGTTATTCTGAGGAACATATCGTGTCGTAATGACATTTGAATTTGATGAATAATATATAATTCGCGTTGTTGTTCATTCGTGATCATCTAAAGTAATCCAACAGTAATCATTGGCAGCTTGGGCCTGGTCACTAGTGGATTTAACTGTTGTTCCCTGTTTTATAGTTTACCTTTCTACAGTTTAATTACTTTGTTTTATAGTTTTATGATTGATCCACTTTCACTAGTGTTGAGTTTTTATGTTCATTGCATTGGTTCTTATTTCTGTTGATTGTTTCATTTATTTAATATCGTGGATTGAGTTGATTAAGATCATTTCTTGTCAAATTGAATGCTAGAGTCTTATTGATTATATCAGATGTATTCCTTTCATGTAGAAGCCTAGATTCAGGTGAAAGAGCTTTGTTATCATTACAATGTACTCGGTTGATGTAATTTTAGTTAGAACTTCTAGTTAAGATTGGATTGTGATCTCGCTTAAGATTGAGTTTTGATGTTTGAATAAGTTAATTTCCTTGAAGTTACAAATTGGTAATTTATGGTTTGATCTGTTTACTCTTGTGTTGAAATTAATAAGTTATTTTAAAGCAATACTCTCTGTATATTCAACGATTTACATCACTTTCACATATTGTATACATTCTTGAAACAAAACGACTTACCCAGGTTGATAATTAATGTGAGGCATTTTAGAGTTCTAAAAGACACCTTATTTGCGCCCAATAGTGGGAATGATGCATAGCGGGGGACATTATGCATAAGTTAGTGGGAGATTATACATTGAGCATAAGAATGCGAGACTAGTATTTTTGGATAGTGTATTCCTTGTGTTCACACAAGCTCGTGTTTGTGCTTGTGAATTCCTTGTGTTCATGCATGCTTATGATTGTGCCTATGGATTACATGTGCTTCATGGGGGCCTCTATTTGTTACTATGTGTGCTTTGTTGAGGCCTATGTTGTGTTTGTATGTTGTTTCTAGGGAGGGTTCGATGGAGTTGGAATACCCACGTGCTTGTAGGGTTGATAAACTTGTGAGGGCTTGTTCTCTAATAAACCTCTTGAGCAGTGGCTTGCCTTGGGGTTGATAAATTAGTGGTAACTTGTTCTGACGAGAAACTACTTAATAGGTTGAGGCACCTCAATACTTGTGGGAGTGAAAAACACCATGTGTATCCTTGGGGATGATAGCACTAGTTCTAGTACCCTCTGATAAACTATTGGGTTGGGGGTGCTCTTATTCCTACATTAACTGACACAACTGATAAACTTCCATTTGTTCATGTATTTTCCTCCCCAGAACTAAACTAAGACTCTTTGTGCACTACCTAATTCCCTTGTGTTGTTTCTTTTTGATTGAGTGCCACTATGGTGTTACAGCTGGAAGTTGTTGAGAATCACCTAGGGAATGGGCTTTGTCCCTTGAAAGTGAGTGATTGGTTGAGAACTCCTAAGAAATTTTCTTCCTCAAACTATGAATCTAGTTGGGGGGGGTGGTTGTATACAAGAAAGAATAGTAGTGAAATTATCCTATGGTTGGGTGGAGAGTTGAAGTCCCACACTCAGTTACAATTCAATTCGAGATAATAAGATAAATGTTTACTTAAAATATACTTGTTTCACCTAACTATTGAATGTTATTGTTGTATAACATTGGGTGTGTATCAACATTGCCATTATAGAAAGTGTATCCCTATATGTATTTACAATAATATGTATTGTAGGATTGTTCCGAAGGATATGAGGGAATTGAATTTCCTTATGTATACTGACATATTATTGATTTTTTGGGTAAATTGTATGACTTATGTTATGGATGAGAATCCAAGTTTAATTGTTAAGGTGTTTAAAAGTCAATGGTTGAATGTTCTATACTGCTAGAGGAGCTTTGTGCTTACGTAATAATTTTTGTTGTTAACAAAAGTATGTTGACTGATTATTGACTCCTAGTTTGGAGTAATTTTTGAGATCATGCATTTAAGCATGGATATGAAAAGTGTTGTAGCTAAATGTACCCAACTACTAGGATATATTATTTGTAGTCCTAGCCTTCAACCATACTACTAGATTAATAGGATGACAAATGAAACATGCACAAGTAGATTTCCACACTATCCAAATAGATCTAACATTCATTCATGATCTAACGTAGAAGAGGGTTTAAATCCTAACCTGGGATACACACAACTTGGTGAAGAATATTGAATCCAACACGAATAAAATTTCTCTTAGTCCAAGAGATATGTTCTCCGCGATAACCTGGACCCTATGCACATGCACCACCAAACAAGAAAACAAGTAGTCTTCCACAGAGGACCATTAGATCAAACTAAAACATGAACAATAAACATAGATACACAATTTAATGGTAAGGAATAATTATTTCATTAATCATCAAATGAGAAATTACAAAGTATACCTTCAATAGTGCACGGGGACTTCACTGACAAAATAATACCATATCACGTGCATTCATATTGGGGCATAAAAAATGAGGAAAAAATGAAATAAAAGCATATACTAAGGGGGTAAAAGCTTTTTATATGTTGTAAAGCAATATGTGTATTATAAGGTATTGTTTATACAATACATTGGCCATGCAGAGGCAAACCAAAAGTGGGCCAGAGAAATAGAGGTTCAGGGATATTTTGGGAGTATCAAGAGTGGGAGGGAGAAAGAAAAAACTATGATAATATTAGGTCCATAATAGCCTAATATTGAAAACCATGGCCCTAGTATTGACATGCAATTCATGGTAATGTTAAATTTTTAAAGTAAAAGTGTCATTCTCCTTTATCTTCCATTTTCATCCTTTTAATTAAATCTTTAACATTACCATGAAATGGCTCAGGATGTTTGAGAGTGGTTCTGACGTCAATAGGTTTCATATGGAGAAAGTATAATTTTAGATCTCAGTCAAAATCTAACAAGCTTATTAGTTTTTCAAGATTTTTGTATTGGGGGGATTGTAATGTCTCCATTGAATTTTTTCATATAATAGGGTATGGAACTCATATTTAATCAAGAGAACCAGATCCTCTATGTACCTTGATGTTAGTGACATTTGTTGTCAAACTCCTCTATCATGACCCTACTGAAAATGTACCTATCACTCAAATAAATATTGACTTGACATGCTACTTTTTTTCCATCTTATGTTAATGCTTGGAGGGTGATATTAATGACAAAAATCCCAATATAGGTGATGATTTTGATGATATGTAGGTAGCATTTGTAGCATGATTTTTTGGATGCTAGAGGCCATCCAAAGCCCATTTTTTGATGTATTTTTGGTTAAGAGATGGATTGCACTCGATGTTATTTTGGTTATGAGAACCCTTACATGCTATATAAATGAGAACTTGTAATTTGTGGAGCTATGGTTATTGAAGATTATAACTACTAGATGAATGATGTTATATGGTTTAATCCATGATTTAATGTTTTAAATCACAAATTCATCATTCTAAAAGATTTTTTTTGACATACATGCATCAAATATAAAAAAATATATATTATACAAAATTCACTCCCAAAATCGTTGCAAACCTAGGAGCGTTTGAAAATGTCACTCCTCACTCCTGCTTCCACTCCCACTTCCCGCTTCTACTCTTGCTTCTCACTTCTTCTCTTACTACCAAGCAACCTTGTTCTAGAATAGACATGCATCACATTACTAATACCTCTATAATCTATATATAATGTGTGTGTTAATATTTTTTCCTGATGCTAACCTAGTGATCCTCCCAATGACAGGGAATAGAGAACACAACATAAATGGCACCTTCATCCTTTCCTTACATTAGTGATGAATAGGTTGAATACAAGTGAAGGAGGCAATGGTACCGACTATTTCTTGGTAGAGGACACATGCATGCCATAAGAGATATTGAAATAAACTATTGTTTGGAAGAGGGTGCATGCATGCTAAGGGCACGCTTTTTACACCTTCAATTACTTCTAGTTTAGATATTGTTTCAAATTTAGCAATTTCACTTTTGGATAGAGTTTTTCTAATATTAGATCTTTCCTTTTGTTATTTTTAGCATGCATGATCTATTATTACTAAGAGGGTGTAGATCCTTAGTCAATTAGAATACTTAAGCATGAAAAATTCCCATCTTAGGTAGAGGACACATATCTCAAGGAAGGGATGCAAGCTTGCATGCTCCAATTCATATTTTGATGGAGACACACCTACTTGACACTCTTACCATGCAACTATGGTGCACTAGGTGATTAGGTTAGGGCTATTATTTGACAAAGTCCAACCAGATAGGATTTTGCATGTGTCCATATTTATTGCACTTTCTCTCCTTGTCCTATTCTATAAGCGAGATGAAAGGTGTGATATTGTGTTGGTTATCAAGGTTTTCTTTTGAACTCTTGTAGTGTATCTTTTTCAGTGTTCAATAGAAGATAGATGCAATTGAGAGTTCAAATATATGTATTTTCCATTCAAATTTTCCAAAATATATATTTGTAAATCAAAAAACTTATACATGCCTCTTTTTTACTGAAACTTTCAAGTTTGCAACTCCTTTGTATTTAGGTTATTCTTTCTAGGTGCATAATATGCTTACCATTGTTAATGAAAATAAAGGGACATAAATATAAAGGGGTATAAAACATGTTAATGAAAATTTTGATTTTAAATTGGGAAGGTGTATTGGGTTTGTATTGGTAGGGGGTTAAATAAAGTGATTATTAGAGGCATTTTCCAATATGTAGTCAAATTAAGGGTATTGTTTAGTATGCCACAAACATACATGATATGTTAGAGGTTCATTGAGTGAAGCCCCTGTGCAATAGTGGCACCTCCTCTCTAGAAGATGGCAAAGTCTTCCGCTCTCTAGGTTGAATGGCCTTGAGCAAAACAAGACTCACACAATCTCTCTCAATGGCAATGTGACATAATGTATGTATGAATATCCCTTCAATGCTCCCATGACTCTCAAGGACAGACTAGTGTATATAGGACCAAAGAGTCTGTAAGGAGGATGAATGTAGATGCTTGGGGTGAAGAGAAGTTAGGAATCTTATCCAGTAATGTGCCCAAGCCAGCTTGAATAGATAGGATTATATGAGAATCTAAATTGATCTCCTAGGAAACATAAATCTCTAGAACACGATCCCTAGCTGCACTGTCAACACTAGGAAATTTCGGCTGTAGCCACACATAAGAAGGGCTCTCCATGTGGCTAGAGGATTATAGATTCCTTGATAGGAACTAGGTACATTTGACTAGGGAGAAAACTATGTCAAAGAGGTAATCAAAATATAGAAAAATGCAACCAATATTATCACTCATAAGTAATGAACAATGTTTTCATATCGTTGAGCATACACTCACAATCAATATTGAAGACATATATTTCTTGACTAATATTTCATGCAGAGGAGCTCTTGTTTCATTATTTAGTTACCGAAGAGGTGGAGAATCAACCAACTATTATATATCCACATATTGTGTTGATGATTCCCAACCAAATACTGATGGGAAAATCGAAATCAAAGATGTTTAATATCTTCCTTTGAAGACCATACTCTTTAATATAGTGTTTATATTTGGAATTGTAGCTCTACACTTGGCTACCAAATCTCAGATGAAATACAAATTACAATATTTGGAGCCAACCATATTTAACTGGTACGAAAGAGTTCTGTCTAACTTGAAAGAGCGGGTTAATAGGGAAAAAACAAGACGTTAACAAAATTTGGATATGTTTGCATTGTGGTCTCCTTTTACTTGAAAATGGTTCCTTTACTATGCATACAAAGGATTTCGATGGAGATTTAGGTCCCAAAGATGCTCGCATGGGGCAATCAATAGATTTGATGGCCCACTACAGAGGTGGCCTGATGACGAGGTTTACTCCTACATTTTTTAGATGTCTGAGACAACAACTGATTATGATCAAGGACTACCCATATGCGGGTGTAGATTTTAGAGGTGATCCAGACCTTGGCCTTCCTGATGGCATGCAATGGGTTGATTCAGGTGAAAAGACCCATTCATTTTGGTTTTTCAAATTTTCAAATGTTTATGTAGATTTTGTACTAGTTAGCTTAGTGGGGATGCCATTATCATATAGGTATGCACAACCCCTAGTCCACATCAATGCTCTAGACCCAAAGACAATAGAGACATTGATTAAGATCAAGCATAAACTTGAGGGGCATATTCAAGGTATTCCTGATATAGGGATTGGCGATCTCCCGACTCGTTTTCACAATAATTCAACAAGGGTACTTGGATGGATTGGTCATCTACTACGATGAGTTACTTGGGCCATTGTATACTACTGTGAGCATAACTAGTTTCTAGGATTTTTGAGCTATATTTTCTTTTTGGTTTTATTGGCATGTATTTAGATAATAAAGGTCATGGGCCCTATGTGTCTTGGACACCAGTTTTGTAAAAAAAACTTTTTACAAACTTTTATCTATGGAGATTACTTCTATTTACTCTGTCTAGTTTGTACAATCATGTGGATGTTTGTTATTTTTACAAATGTTGCAAATGTAGATTTAATACATAGTTTACCAATGTATTAGTTAATGTGTTCAAATGTCTTGGAATATGTTGAAATTCAATGTAATCAAATTCCCTTTCCAAGAGACAAACCTATAAAAACATCCTTAACATTGACAAACTTCTCACTGAATATACATTACTCAAATGTGATACTATGAGTTGAGAATTGAATCTGACAACTAAACAATGAATATCAAGTGAAATGGAATTAGATAATAGTTCAATGAATGTGCTATACTATGCAATGTTGCTAGTTGTTTGACTAAGGCATATCCCATGTAAACTCACTAACTCATCGGTAGGCATGTAAATTTCCCATGCAACAGAAGAAAGATTTCAAGTATTACAACTAGCACCATCACCATAGCCAATGTAAGGTTGAGGGAACGTCGGCATCCACAAACCAAGTGTAACAAAAGATTAGCAGGGGAAACATAAGGAGTTTGTAAGAAAAAATAAAATCACAACACGCCAAAAAATATGGTAGAAATATGTACAAAGTACCCATGTAGGAATCTAAGCATATTACTTTTTCAAATAAAGACCATTTATGGGCTCAAATAAAGGAATCCCATCATAGACTACCAGCTCATAGGCGCCTTTTGTAAGTGCAGATTTTACAATATAAGGACCAGGCCACATGGGCTTGAATTTTTCAGTTCCTAACTTATCGTGTTCCTGATCATATAGTATGAACAAGTCACCTTCTGAAAATAAGGTTATCACTTTTGTCAAATTTTACTTTGATTTGTTTCTTATGAGCCTCGCTAGCCAATGTAACATCTCGACGGGTTTTATCTAGATGAGCTAAGTATAAAAAACGTTGTTCCTCTACTGATGTAGTAGGGAGAAATTTGATAGCTAGTTTAAGTGATGAAATCTTTCACTCAATCAACAACAGAGCTTCCAAACCATATATAAGTTGGAAAGGCGTAAGCCTAGTCACTATTTTTACTGAAGTATAGTATGCCCATAATTATGAGAAAAGCATTAAATTCGAAGTCCTTTTATGAATTCCTATCATCCATTGAAGCATAGTAGTTAACACTTTGTTCACAACTTCCACTTGGCCATTGGCTTGCAAATAATATGGAGTTGAGCTATCGTGACATAGACACAACTTGGCATTCAACTCTAACATCATAAAATTTCGAAATTGGGTGCCATGGTTAGTGAAAATTTCTTGTGGGACACTGAATCTAGTAATCACATGATTGAATAGGAATAGGGAAGTTGTTTCACCATCATTCTTATATGTAGGAATCGCCACATTTCATTTTGAAAAATAATACACTACAAGGATAGTATACCCATGCCCCTTGGTTGAGTGAGGGTTATATGTTGTAACAACCCTTGATTGATTTTACATGTAAATAAAATAAGATCAAGGTCATGGGACATGTATTCCAAGATAAATGGTGGGAAAAACAATATAGTGGTCATCACTTGTTATTTGTTTATGGATATGGAAATTGGAAAAGGAAAAGAGGCAATAATTGACATTTAATTATGAAAATAAAGGAAAATAAGAGAAAATGGAGATGAAGAGACACAAACATGCATGAGAGGGAAATTAAAGGAAAAAAGAAAGAAAATCAAGAAAATAGAGACATCAATGATAAAAAGGCTTAAGAGAAACAATTCATAGGTTTTTCTCAGTTTTAGCTTTTGGATAGTTTTTTTATTTTGTCTCTCTCCTTTCACTCTCACACTCTCATATAGGTTATATGTGTGATTTCCTTGTTGATTTATTGATGCATGATGCATGTATGTGATTCTCTAGTTATGTGATATCATTGGCATGGATATTTTCCTGGTTTGACAGTGATTTCATCCTTGCCTTGCCAATTCTTGGATAGCCACGGTGTTGTGGGTTTCACACTTGGTTTTCGATTGGTTCTCAGGTTCCCTCTGGCTATGTGTTGGAACAAACACTCTGGAGCCCTATAGCATCTTGGGTTGAGTTACTAGTTCTTGGATCCTTCACGTTGGGAAAAACACTCTGGAGCCTTGTGGGTTGAGTTATTAGTCCGTGGAGCCACGGTTGGAACAAACGCTCTGGAGCCCTGATTTAGCTGTGGGTTGAGTTACTAGTTCCTGGAGCCCTGGATAGCTTGGGTAGATACCAATATGGTTGTTGTTATTGATTTTTTTACTGGTGAGGTGAAATCACTGTGGTTGAGAGTTGAGTTGGTTTGGCCTCTGGAAATCCTGGTTGATTTTGTTTTGTTTTAACCCTTATGATCCCAGATTCATGCTTGGATTATGATGCGAGGTTGATTGGTTGAAAGAAAAATTTGGTTCAACCCAATCTATGGTCAGGTGACTTGGATGGAATTTTCATATGTTGATAAGAGTTATTTTCCTATTGTAATCTATGAGCACTTATGATGGTTATCATGTTGACATGATGGTTGATGTTCCATGGTTTCTATTCTAGTTATTTGCTAGTTATATATTTGGTTATATGATGTATTGTATCTATGGCTCTTGACATGTTTGCAAGTTACTGAATAGTTGATGAATGCATGGAATAAAAAGTGTTATTGCAACTATCTTGAGAGGTCACTAAACCTTCTTAGTGATTCTCAGATGAGTTTTAGAGGTTTATAATCAGATATGCATTCATGACCTGTAGCTCTCACCAGATGTTTGACGAAATGTTTGCCATGGATTAGGGATGTCTAGGTCAAGTTATTTCTTGAGTTTTGATTTCTTATCATTGTTATCATGATTTCCATGCTTATGGAATGTTATAGGTAGTTCTAGGCAGTGGTCTAAAGGCTAGCTTGAAAAGTGGCTCAGAACTCAGAATCACAGGAATAAAACCATAGGATTTAGTTCATAACCACATGTAGGTATACCTGCGAGTGCGGTTATAGCCTCCTAACCACATGGATGTAGTGTCAAGGGTGTGTTTATAGAGCTAGGTTAGTGAAAAAGGGTTCCAAATCAGGGATTGATCACCTGGGGGGGCTATTTGGCTCTTGAGTTGTTTATAGTCCTTGAGGGATGTCAAAAATGTTTTAGTTTGTAGCCCCCACTTCCCTAACTGGAACTTGGAGGTTGGGTCATATCATAGTGAAACTCGTCTCATGTTTACCATATCTAGATGTGAAATTGGGAAAATGTGGGAGGAAGTAGTTACAGGGTGGTATCAGATCTTCCAGGTTCAAACACTTGGACTGGATGGGATAGATGTAATTTTTCATGCATGCATGTCATTTGTATATGTGTTAACTATGCATTCATTATAGTGGCTATGGTCACTTGTAGTGTTACAATTTTATATTATCATGCATGGTGTTGATATGTTGATTTCATATATATCTATCATGTCAATATGGACTGACTTGTGCAGATGCGATAGCCTCCCCAAAACTTCATTGAGGTATGATTTGGTTATGCTTCTATTAGTTTATCTAACATGGAATGTTTGTAGGAGATAAAAGGCCAAATATGAGTAGAAGAATGGTGGACTTACATTTCACATGACTCCCATTATAGGCACAATGAGAGTTAAATGGATGGGACAGGTTAGTTGAGAAATAAGGAGAAGAGTATTCTCCTGATATAGTTGTTACATTGAGAGGTTTTAAGGAAGAAATCAGAATTTGTAAGGAAGATAATAATAGGTTGATTGAGGCATAGGAAAGGATTTCCAAATCTTAGGAAGCAAAAGCATAAGTCAATGCAATTATCCTTTAAAGTATGTTAAATTTGTAGAGACAAGGACCTATGGCGATCAGTCATGGACATGAGGAAAAGACTAATAGGGCATATGGTAGCAGGTCTTGATCAAGATACAAGCTGGAAAAAGATGATATAGTTAGAGGTGGCAGATCTTTGGTACACCTAATAGGAGGGGTAGTTCCTTTGATTCTATTCTAGTTCTATTTCTGAGAGACATCATCACCATCACCGCCATCATCCTTATAGGCGAAGTGAGAAGCAGTATTTACCAAAAGAGCTGAAGAAATAAAAGCCTCCCACATTTGATGTTGAGATGAAGGGGTCACAAGATGCAAAAGTGTGGTTTCTTGGGATGAAGAAGGTTTTTATATTGCATGTCTATTCAAAGAATATGAAAGCTAAGATAACTACCTTTAGTCTTAAAGGGAAAAAAATATCTGGTGGGAATATGTGAAGAATGTTAGAGGCATTTGAGAAGAGGATTTGGTATGGGATGAGTTTGAGAGACTCTTCAAGAAGAAGTACTTGTCTAAAAGGTACTATGATTACAAGGCTAAGGAGTTCTATGAATTGAAGATGGGTTCTGTGACATGATGAGTGCACTAGCATATTTTTTTAGTTGTTGAGGTATGTGCCTTATCTTAAGGAAGAAAAAGAAAATATTCAAAGGTTCATCAGTGGGTTGCCAGTAGCATTCAGAGACCATATTGAGTTTGATGAGCCCAGATAGTTGGAGGAAGCCATCATAAAGTTAAATCATTTTTATGAACAATCAAAGCACAAATCCAAGTCTAAGTAGGATTGGAAAGGGAATGAGAATAATAAAGGTAGTGGGCCAAGAAGAGAGGAATAATTTAGGATGTAAGTGATAAGGAGAATTTCAATGGAGTTGACAAAGGAAATTAGTCTCATCCTGAGGAGTAGGACAAGGGAAATGGTAGACATTCTTTGAGGTGTTGGACTTGTGGTGGAAAGCATCGTAGGAGAGATTTTCCACAACATTAGGGTGGTAGACTTCATATTTATAGTGCCCAGGAGGCACAAACAATTCGAGACATTCATCATAGTATTCCTCAGGTTTATGTAGCAGTGGATAACATGTAAGTTGACCATTATACATCTATTACCGAGATGGAAGATAAGATTTGTGATCAAGTTGTTTCTATTCTGATTGATCATGGATCTAACTATAGTTATATCAGTTGTGAACTGGTGGATAAGTGTTGCTTGAATAAATAAGTGCATGAAAAATCTTGGTTGGTGCAGTCGGCTACAAGGACCAAGAGAAGAGTTCACCATTGGGTGAGATCTTGTGCTTTTGAGCCGAATGACATGCCTACATAAATATATTTAAATGTGCTTCCTGTGGCTTCATATAGTATACTTTTGGCCATGGAATGACTATTCATTCACAAGAATAAAGTGGATTTATATAATAAGGCTATTGAGTGCTTGGATGACGATGGAGAAAGAACAATCTTGCATGAAAAGAAGCCTATATCAATGAGAATGGTCACAACCATGCAATCAAATCATATCCATAGGAAAGGATTCTTGTTAATTGCAGTACACATCTCTATTGACAAAGGGAAGGATGTTGAGGATGATAAAGTCTTGAAGAAGTATCCTGTTTCGCAGCAGTGTTAGTATGTGTTTCTAGCATAGATTCCAAAGTTATCGTCTCATAGGGAAGTGAACTTCTCTATTGTGTTGATTCCATGAGAAAACCCAACATCGAAGGCATATTATAGGATGAGTACTCCAGAGTTGGTGGAATTGAAGTTGCATCTTAAGGAAATGCTTGATAAGGGATACATAAGGCCAAGTGTATCACTTTGGGGTGCACCAGTATTGTTTGTGAGGAAGATGTAGAAATTCTATGTAGATTCAAAATTGCTCATGTAATTTACTAAAACATAAAACTTAAATCTACTCTACTCATATGCAGAAATTATTTCACGATCGAAAAAGGAAATCATAAACATGAGACATGAATCATTAAACAAACATATAAAATTATCTAGGGGAAAGAAACTGCTCAAAACCCCTTCCTATATGTATTACATTAATAAAAAAATAAAGAATAAATACAATGATTTCTCACTACTGCACATACTTACCCTAGCCAACACTTAACCATTTTTTCTGCCTTCCAAGCTCATATTTCCTTGTGTTGTTCCTTGAGTAATTAGCCCCTATTAATTAGGGAAATTTCTCATTGATAATTGCACAATTCCTTTAGGACCTTCATTAACTAAATGCACCACATGTACACTTCGGAATAGTCTACAACTGATAGTACATTTCCCTTGAAATCCAATCTCAAATGGGTAACTCAAATTCTATGAATGCATCAATCATTCTGGTTTGATTAATAAGTTAAATGGTTGATCAATGAGATACACATCCCACTATTGGACACTCCATTAGTTATCTTGGGCACAACCCAACTTGGTCCAAATTTTGGGTCAAAGACTCCGGATTCTGAGGAGCGGAGTGGGCGGAGCTAACAAAGTTTTATTCATCGCACAATGTTTTAGAGGCTTTAGGGCGGGTCAAAGGCCCTTATTTTGTAACGGGTTTCAGGTATTAGTCATGGTTTTGTTGAACCCATGGTATATGGACCATGGTTTTTGTAATGATGTAATGTATATAAGGAGATGTAATACTTTTAATCATATCATGTCATCATAAGAAAATTTAATCACTGTATTTGCATCTATAGTCTATAGTTTTGGGGAAGGCTCTGCAGTTGAGTGCGTGGAAGCCTGGAAGAGTCTGAAACTAAGTGCGCAGGCCACCTACAACTGGGTGTGCAGGTCAAAAAAGATCATGTATTGAAGATCATTATCAATAAAGAAGAAGTTTTGGCAAATTATTGTGCATCTTTCTGTGTTCATTCTCTATTGTTGTTATTACCGTTATGTGTGATTTTTACTGAATTGTGTGAAATAATACATGATATAGTGATTTCTGTTATTTAATGTGATAAGGGTAATTCTATAAAGACAATGATCAACACGAAGTTATTTATGTACACGAAGTTGTAGGAAGGTAGAAAACATAAGTAAATACATAGACACAACAACGTGCATATCCTTCTGGTTGCAGAAACTTGGTTCTGCAACCTCCCATAACCGCTTTGGGTGAGACTGCGATCTACTTGCAATTAGTTGCCAAAAGGGCCAGAAGTTGAGGATTTTTTTGGTGTGCAACACACTTTGAACCTAGGTGAAGCCCCCTCAAACCAAAAAATGGTTCCATTGCTGGGACTGGGATCTGCTTAAGGGATATGTTTTGGCGTCCATCGAAGAAAGAAATGCAGGAGTGGGTTGAACAGAAAGAAAGAGAATTTGAGGAAAAAGAAAATAGAAACCCTTGACTCTCAACTGAAGAGTGGTTGCTGGATTATATCTTCAAACATCAATACAAAATCTTCTCTGGTTCATTCCACATTGAATTGTACAAGTGGGTATCTAGGTTGATCGAGCATAAGACTTGTTTCAAGAATGACGAACCTAAGGATTGGAATCCTGAATTGATACGATCAATCAAGAACGTGATCGTGTCCTATAGTGAAGTTGAACGAAGATTTTTCAAAGGACCATGAGGTAATTTTTTAAAACCTTTTTAATCTCTGGATTAAGATGTTATTGTGTGAAAAATGGATTTTGCGAATGCAGTGAGAATGATGTTTGGGTGAAGAGGAAATAAGCCTAAACGAGGGTCTACGTGAAGTGAAAAATGATACAGAATAGGTCTGAAGAATTTTATTGAAACTGACTATAGCCCCTTGTTAGGAGGATCTGAGAGTGAAGAAGAAATAAGCAACCCTACAACCCCACAATATTCCCCTAGCCATCCTGAAGGTGCGTCGAACTTAGAAGTTGAGAAGAATCAGGGCACTTTTGGGATTCCCCATCCATCCATCTCCCTTACACCCCATCCCCCTCCCCATAATTCACCTACATCCCCACCTCCACCCCCTCCACCTAACCCCCTGATAAGAAACATGGCCGATGACATTAAGCTGCCTATTTTCAGAGGAATGGGATCAAAGGATCTTGATCAGTTTTGGTTTCTAGCTGATATAGTATGTACAACAAGACAAATCACTATTGATGATTTAAAGAAGGTGCAGCTCGTCATGTTGCTGCGAGAAAGAGAACTAACCTTCTATGTGAAATACTCTGTGACTAACTCAATTTCTTCGTTGCATGAAATTAAGAAATCATTGGTATTAGAATTCAAGAATTTGAAATCAAAGTCACAACGCATCACAGAGCTGAAAGAAATCAAACAGGGAGCAATTGAATCTATGTGGGAGTTAGATCGGTGATTCAATGTGTTGATGGGCCAAGTGAGATTTGATATACACCCACAACAACATAAAGAATGGTTCATAGTCACACTATTACCACATATAAGGTTACCGTTGACACAACATAAGATCATGACTCAAGGTGAAGCATTGGAGATTGCGATAAAGCTGAAAGCTTTGCTGATTGGGGATACTCATGCAGGAGTATAACATATATAGAGTCAGCTAGCCAATCTGACCTTGGAGTTGCAGGACCTCAAGAAAGGTAAGGAGACCAGATAAAAAGTATGGTGTACAAAATGTAAGGTAGAAGGTCATTATAAGGATAAATTACCTGTGTTTAGAGATTATATTACAAATGGAGTGCCTAATCCAGTAAATCTAGGTTTGTGATGCAAGGTTTGTAGAAAGAGAGGCTAATTGCTCTGAAGGCTGGTACCTATTACAAAAGTATGTATAGACCCCAAAGCAGTTGTTTTGTAATTTTTTTAGATCAATAGGCCATGATGAGAAAACTTGCTGAAGTTATGTCTTAATGATGGAGCGCATTGCTGATAGTTATAAACTACAAGCTCAAGGACATACACATGAGGAGAAAGGCTAGAACGTTGGTCGAGGAGGATTTCAAGGATGAGGAAGTATTTCAAGGAGGAGGATTTCAAGGATGAGGATTTCAAGGATGGGAGATCACCTTGGTCTTAGAAGAATCAACTAAGTTAGCAAAAGCAAGAGAAAATGAAAAGATAAGTCTCAGTTGAAGTAGGAATACCTAGATCAGTGCTAGATGAGTTGTTGTAGTTAAGAACTAAAGCTCCAAAATTGAAGCATAGGAAAAAACTTGGAGGGTGGTTGTAGTTGCTACAAAATTGGTGATACACTAGTAGAACTCCAACTCTCTGTATGGACCTTGCCTCATGCAAAGTGAGTCTAACTCTTCCAGAAGTATTGTTTAGTTCTTTTATTATCATAGATTCTTCACTTACCTTGAGTTAAAGATGTAGTCCTTACCATTCTCTTCATCGACATCACACATACCAAGGGAAGTCAAACTGATTTGTTTCGATTGGGGATGAGGAGTATATAGGTGCACAAGTAAAA
Organism: Pinus taeda; assembly: GCA_000404065.3. Taxonomy (NCBI): domain Eukaryota; kingdom Viridiplantae; phylum Streptophyta; class Pinopsida; order Pinales; family Pinaceae; genus Pinus; species Pinus taeda. The sequence goes on along the minus strand of APFE031562423.1, from coordinate 94,724 downwards.
GAGATTGTCGGAGTTTTTAGTTTCATCTTTAGTGTTGCTCCGCTGCTAGAAAGCCTAGACAGTAACTAGGCGAAGTCACTTCAGGAACACAAGCATTTCTCCACTACTAGCGAGCTTGGACAGTACCCCGATGGAGTTACTTGCTTCACCTCTTTGCGTGGGAATACTTTCTCTTCTTTCACCCTTTATTTCATTTTTTAACTTTTTTAATTTTCATTTATTCAAAGAACTATGCATAGGCACTTATTTATTTCATGGGGTGGAAGAGGGATCCCGAATTATTGAGAGAATAATAGGTTGTACCTTTGAAATATTTTTTAAGGTTTTCCCCCTCTATTTATTCTACTTGAGTTAATTGAAAATGGCTAACCAGAAATAGAAAATTGATCAAGTAGGTAGTACTAGTTAAAAGTGTAAGCATCATGATTTCACCATGGCTCTCTCTGAAAGGAATGTATTTTCCATCAGGGTATCATCGAATAAAATAAATTAAAGATTCACATAAAGAGAGGGAATAGGCAGACAACCAAGTGTTGATAGTAGTACAAGTTCCTCTTGAACTTCACCCTGCTTGTCTATGAAGCCAAACATGGTTTCATATGAAACCTAACCTACAACTACAAAATAAAACAAACAAAGGAAAGAAGTAGGATAAAGAAAATCAAAGTAAAGAAAATCAAGGAAACAAACAAGAAAAGCAAACAACTACTCCTACTCCTAACCTAAGCAGAACACAGGCCAACTTACGTAAAGAGATACTTCCAATGTAGCCATTGGCTGACCCATGTAGGCGAGAGCATGAATTTCAAGAAATATATACAAGCATACTAATAAGTAAGAAAGATAAGTCAATACATGATCCAAATTGGATCCTAAAACACTCTCTAAGTTTTCATGAACTCTGTAAAATTCATGCCAAAGTTTCAAAGTCTTATAAAGATCAAGCTTATCAGAGATATCCTCATAATAGTTGCAATTTGTGATCAACATGGAGCAACGAGGACCCTCGGTCAAGCGCGCAGACCGTCGGCCCATGGTAACATCCGCTGCCACAAATTAGCAAAACCAGGAGTTAGTTTGAGAAACGGGGGCAATTTCGGATATGTGATTAGCAACAAGTTGTTAATCGCATATCGTAAGGAAAATACCCAAGCACCTGGACTCGAAATAATTGTAAATTGTAGAAAAGTATTATTTTGATTCCGTCAGAAGCGGGGTCCCACAAAAACTAGCAGAATATCGGAAGGGCTTCGAGCGCTAAGTGGTTTCAACCGAGTCCCGCCCTATACCACATAATGGGTGCCATGCGTCCAGTGGAAGAGAGAGAAAACCGTTCACATCGAATGGGTAAACATCATGTTGCTTACCCACCCGATATGGATGATGACCATAGGATCTGGGGCCCCCAGATTGACGGCAGAGATGCATTTCGATGGATGACCGGACCTAACGAGGAAAACAAATAGGGTTGTATAGGATTTAAAGTCTGATATGGATGATGCATTGGCAAAAGGTCGTGTTCACGGGAATTCTTGGAGTTAACAAAGTAAACGGTCATTTTGAAAACATCTAAGAGAATTGACACTCAGTTCATTATGTAACAAGTGGCCACCTCCCTATGAGGCGTTAAAGTGATGATTACACAGAACAGAGGGATTCAAATGGACAGAGGCAGGGGAACCAGAAAACCGGGAAGCAAAAACAAATAGTCAGAAAGCAGATTGGCTTTAAAGCCACAAGCTGACAGAGAAAGCAGTAAGCAAGTTAAAGGAAGTAGTAAAAGCAGTAAGCGAGTTAAAAAATCTAAGAGCATAGAATAGAGAGAAGAAGTCAAGATGACCTGCAGAAGGAAAGGCAGCATCAAGACAGAGACAGAGAGAGTCAGAGAGTCTGTGTACTCCAGAAAGGGCTTGAGAGGTTCAAGTGAACTCCTCTATATATGCCTATCATGTATTGAGTCTCAAATTGGACTCATATTATTGTGACCAATAGAGGTCGAGATTTAGTAAGGAGATTCCGTGTACTCCAGAGACTTGGGGAATCCAAGTACAGTCTTGCTGATTTATATCTATTGAGTGAGACTCAAATTGAGCTCACTGTTGTAAAAACTCTTCTTTGAAAACATAATAGAGAGGCCACCAATGAAGGCGAGACCAGGGGACGTAGCCCAGGAGTATTGGGTGAACTCATTATTAAAATTGTTTTGTTTATATTTTTGCCTATTGTGTTTTCCTTAACTGCTTCAGTGTCTATGTATTTCACAATATTATCAATCCGTTTCATAAAATAACATAGACACATCCATGCACATGAGTCTGTAATACCTTATTAATTGTCTTAGATCAATTTCGGATCAAGTGGTATCAGAGCATTAGGTTTTTAAGCTTAGACAAGCTTGTGCTGGATTTTTTTGTTGATTTCCAACTAGGACGAAGCTCAAATTAGGAGAAGGAGAAGCTAACCCAGAAATTGGAAGAGTCTATCCTAAGAGGAAAATGGCAGAAGAAAGTCCCTTGGAATCAGACTCCTAGTTCATGGATAGTTTCATGATCATGAGAGCCATGGTGGAGGAAATGTATAGAGAATTTAAGAAAGGTAGAGATGAAGATTCATCAAACTCCAAACAAGATAAAGGAGCGGAAGAATCTCTCCTCGATGACCATTCTAAAGGCAAAGGGAAAGAAGAAAAGCTTCCCACACCTCCTAATAGCCCTGAAAATAAAAAGAAAACATCTTTGATTAAATTAGATGTTAAATTTCATTTGCCAATATATGATGGAGAATTGAATGTAGAGAAGTTGGATAATTGGATTAGACAGATTGATGTGTATTGTAGGGTGCAAAGCATTGATTCAGACAAAAGTAATATTCAGCTGGCCAACCTACACCTTGGAGGCACTACCTTGGTATGGTGGGAAGGTAGGACACAAGTTGACATGAAGAAGCATGGTAAAATTCTTTCTGTCTGGAGTGAATTTGTTTCTACAATTAAAAAGAAATTCTATCCACTAGCTTATATGCAACAAGCCATGATGAGCTGGCAAACTCTACACCAATTAAAAGGGAAAAGTGTACAAGGCTACACCCAAGCATTTAGAAATAGAGCTTTGATTCTAGGAATTTCGTTAGACTCACTTGAAACTCTGCTAAAGTATATAGGTGGTCTACACAGCTATTTAAAGCACACAATTCTCATGTTTAACCCCACTAACATAGATGAGGTATCTGTTCAGGCTACACATCTAGAGTCTAGAGGCAAGAATGTGAACCCAGACATTGGGGGATCATCAAAACCCACTGCAAGAAAGAACAAGGAAAAGAGAAAACATAAATGGAAAGAGAGGAAGACAAATGTTGTACAAAAGACCAAGCCTTCATACACTAACTGCAAGAAGGATGGGCATGATGATGAACACTGTTGGATTATGAATCCGGAGTTGAGACCCAAGAAGTTCAATGGCAAAAAGAAGAAAATTGTTGCAACTATTCAAAAAGATTTGGGGTCAGAATTAGTAGATGAAACAACAATCGTAGCCACGGGTATAAAAGGTAAAAATTCTGAAGCATCTACTAGTAATTCTACACAATCTATTGATAATGAAGAAAATGAGAGGAAAAGACATGAGCTTTTTCATATTCGAGTTATTTCCAAGCATCAAAAGATTGATACTTTTTTTTATAGTGGCTCACAGGTAAATTTAATTTCTGAAGCAATTGTAAAGAAACTGGGATTACTAACCACACCTCACAAGAAGCCATATCCATTGGGTTGGTTATGTGATAAAGCAAAGCTATAAGTGACTAGACAATGTAAACTTAGGTTTTCTTTTGGGTCAACATTTGCAGATGAGTTTGAGTTAGATACAGTTCCTTTGGATATATGTGGAATTGTTTTAGGAAGTCCTTACTTGTATGATAGGAAAGCAATTTTCTATAGAGCTGAAAACAAGTATCAACTCGTTAAAGATGGAATCGAATATATTGTAAGAACTCACAGACTCAAGAATAATTATACTCTCATAAACTCAGGGCAAATGATAAGAATTGTAAATTCATGCAAACAATTTTTATTAATGGTTGTAAAGGAAAAGAAACCTGATAAAGCCAATATATTTGAGGGTTGTAATGCTAAACAACAAACTAATCTAGAAAAATTTGTTTCAGAATATGATATACTATTTCAAGAACCTAAACGTCTGCCACCCCAAAAGGAAATAGTACATGATATTAATTTGCAACAAGATGCTCCATTGGCTAACATCAGAATGTATAGGTTGTTTGCTTTAGAGAATGAAGAAATCAAGAAGTAGGTACAGGAGCTTCTCGAGAAATGGTTCATAAGACCTAGCACATCACGATGTGGGTCTCCAATTGTCTTGGTGAGAAAGAAAGATGGCTCATAGAGAATGTGCATTGATTACCGAGCACTGAATAAGACAATGATCAAAAATCGTTATCCCCTTCCTCGCATAGACAATCTACTAGATCAGCTGAAAGAAGTTGTTTACTTTTCTAAGTTGGACTTGCATAGTGGCTACCATCATGTCAGAGTTGCAGAGCAAGATGCATGGAAGGATGCTTTCAAAACAAAGCAGGGATTGTATGAAGGGTTAGTTATGCCTTTTGGCTTAACTAATTCTCCTGCTACTTTCATGAGAGTAATGAATGATGTACTCAGGCCATTTATTGATGATTTTGTCATTGTATATTTAGATGACATTCTTATATTTAGTAAAACATGGGAAGAACATTTGAAGCATGTCAAGCAGACTCTAGATGTTTTGAAAAGAGAGAATCTCTATGTTAAGCTTTCAAAATGTGAATTTGGAAAAACATCTTTGAATTATATGGGTCATATTGTAGGGGGTGGTGAATTGAAGATAGATCCCTCTAAGGTTGTAGTCATTGTAAACTGGCCTAAACCCAAATCTGCTATAGAAGTTAGAAGCTTCTTAGGAGCAGCACAATATTGGAGAAAGTTTATTGATAGCTTCTCCTTGATTGCAGCTCCCTTACATGCTTTAACAGTATTGAACAAGGCGTTTTAGTGGGGAGGCAAACAGAAAAAAGCCTTCGACACCTTAAAAGAAAAGATTAGTACAACACCAGTACTAGCATTGTCTGATCTTCAAATACCATTTGAGATTGAAATAGATGTCAGTGACTATGCCATGGGATTAGTGTTGATGCAACACTATAAACCCACATGTTATCATTCTGAGATATTTAATTCTACAGTAGTTAATTATCCCACATATGATAAGGAATTGTATGCATTAGTATAGAGTGTGAAAAAGTGGAAACATTGTCTAATGGGCAAAGAGACAGCTATACATACTGATCATCAACCACTTCAATACTTACACTCACAAACTAAATTGTAGCAATCAAGAAACTATAGGTGGATGGGTTTTCTACAATAGTTTCATCTTTTAATTAGATATAAAAAGGGCATACACAATAAAGTTGCAAATATGTTGCCCATACCAATCATAAAGGCATCTACTATACTTAAGCATAATTCAATATTGTATGAAAGCTACATTGAACAGTATGCTCAAGATATAGATTTTAAAGATGTATATGCAACTTTAAGTCATGGTAAACAAGTAGAAGATTTGGATTATCATGTTAAGGACCAACTCTTGTATCATTTTGGAAAGTTATTCATTCCACAAACTGAAAGAGTAAAGATAATTCGAGAAGCACACACTTCTCTAATATTAGGTCACTTTGGGGTAAGTAAAATAGTTGCACAACTGCAAAGATTTTGTTATTGGCCAAAAATGAATGAGACAGTTTCTAGATATGTAAGAGGGTGTACTATGTGTGCTAGAAGTAAGCCCAGCAATAGAAAACTAGGCTTGTACACTCCACTACCAGTTCCTTCTCATCCTTGGGAAAGTGTTTCCATGGAATTTGTTGGGGGACTACCTAAATCTAGAAAATGCCATGACTATTTATATGTTATTGTGGATAGGTTCAGCAAAATGTGTATTTTAATACCTTGTAACAAACAGATTACAACTGAAAAAATAGCAAAGTTGTTCTTTCAACATGTATGGGTTCATTTTGGATTACCCACTTCCATTATATCTTATCGATATTCCCGATTTGTTGGGAAGTTTTGGTCAAGTCTGTGGGAATTGATGGACACCAGACTGAAGAAGAGCACAACCTTTCATCCAAAAACAGATGGCCAAATAGAAGCGGTCAACAGGACAGTGATCCAGTTGCCCAGAGGCTATTGGAGCAAGCATCTAAAGCTTTGGGATGAACATTTATGTTATGTGCATCATGATTACAACTGTGCTAAACATTCTTCTACACATAGATCTCCTTTTGAGACCTGTTTTGATTTAACACCAAGGTCTCCCTTGGATTTTGTCTTTGGTAAAGACATAGCAGTTGATGGACACAGTGATGTGGACAAGGAAACCAAATCCATTGAAAAAATCCATGAGATTCACCATACAGTACAGGAATAGCTGTAAAAGAGCCAAGCCAAGTACAAGGCAAGGCATGATAAGCATTGGATTGAGCATAGTTTCCAAGTTGGTGATCAAGTCTGGCTGTATATCAGCAAAGACAGAATGCAAGGTGAAGGTAAGAAGCTGAAGCCAATAAGGTATGGACCTTTCAAGATACTTGAGAAAATTGGTGAGAATTCTTTTCGCATTGATTTGCTAGCTTACATTCATATCTATTCGATAGTGAATGCAGAAAGCTTGAGACTATTTGAACCTTCATTGATTCAAGATCCCAAAGAGCAGAGTCAATTTCCTTCTATTGATGATCTGTTACCTAAATATATCAATGAATTGTAGGAAGATATAGTTCTGGACAGGAAGGTGAGAACTATGTGCAGAGGTGATGTTGAGTACCTCAAGATTGGACTCAAAGGTTCAAAACCAAGCAGTGCAAAATGGATAGAAATTGGGAAAGCGAGGAATCTGTACCCTCACTTGATTGATGCTTAAAAACCAACTTTTGGTGGTCCAAAATCCTTTTTTTTAGTGGGAAGGTCGTGATCCAAATTGGATCCTAAAACACTCTCTAAGTTTTCATGAACTTTGTAAAATTCATGCCAAAGTTTCAAAGTCTTATAAAGATCAAGCTTATCAGAGATATCCTCATAATAGTTGCAATTTGTGATTAGTGCAGAGCAATGAGGACCCTCGATCAAGCACACAGACCATCAGCCCATGGTAACGTGCACTGCCACAAATTAGAAAAACCAGGAGTCAATTCGAGAAACGGGGGCAGTTTCTGATATGCGAATAGCAACAAGTCGCTAATCGCATATCACAGGGTAAACCCCTTAAAGAAGGAAAAGCCCCAAGCACCTGGACTCGAAACAATTGTAAATTGCGGAAAAGTATCATTCTGATTCCATCAGAAGCGGGATCCCACAAAAACCAGTAGAATATTGGAAGGGCTTCGAGCGGTAAGTGGTTTCAACTGAGTCCCGCCCGATGCCACATAATGGGTGCCACGCGTCCAGTGGAAGAGAGAGAAAATCGTTCACATGGGACGGGTAAACATCATGTTACTTACCTACCCGATATGGACGATCACCGTAGGATCTGGGGCCCCCAAATCGATGGCAGAGATGCATTCCAATGGATGACCGAACTTGAAACAGAAAACAAACAGGGTTGTATAGGATTTAAAGTCTGATATGGACGATGCGTTGGCAGAAGATCGTGTTCGCGGGCATTCTTCGAGTTAACAGAATAAACGGTCATTTTGAAAACGTCCAAGAGAACTAACATTCAATTTGTTATGAAATAGGTGGCCACCTCCCTGTGAGGCGTTATACAATGATGATTACACAGAACAGAGGGATTCAAACAGATAGAGGAAGGGGAACCAGAAATCCTGGAAGCGGAATCGGACAGTTAGAAAGTAGATTGGCTTTAAAGCCACGAGCTGACAGAGAAAGTAGTAAGCAAGTTAAAGGAAGCAATAAAAGCAGTAAGCGAGTTAAGAAAGCTAAGAATAGAGAATAGAGAGAAGAAGTCGAGCTAACCTGTAGAACCAAAGGCAGCATTGAGACAGAGATAGAAAGTGTCAGAGTGTCTGTGTACTCCAGAAAGGGCTTGAGAGGCTCAAGCGAACTCCTCTGTATATGCCTATCATGTATTGAGTCTCATATTCGACTCATACTATTGTGACCAATAGAGGTCGGGATTCAGTAAGGAGAGTCTTTATACTCCATAGACTTGGGGAATCCAAGAACAGTCTTGCTGATTTATATTTGTTGAGTGAGACTCAAATTGAGCTCACTGTTGTAAAAAATCTACTTTGAAAACATAATAGAGAGGCCACCACTAAAGGCAGGACTAGGAGACATAGCTCAGGAGTATTGGGTGAACTCCTTATTAAACTTGTTGTGTTTATCTGTTTGCCTGTTGTGTTTTCTTTAACTGCTTCAGTGTCTATGTATTTCACAATCTTATCGATCCGTTGCATAAAATAACATAGACACATCCATGCACATGAGCCTGTAATACCTTATTAATTGTCTTAGATCAATTTCGGATCAATACAAACCAAAACATTTGAAGTTTGAATGCACCCACAAAAAAGGAAAAACAAAAAGTGCATGAAAGGCACTCTATGAATGTACCATGTTGTCCAAACACATTTTGAGCCAAAGAAACACAGGCACACACTTTCAAACTGTGAAGGTGAGCGAACATGAAGCAAGAAGAAAATTTTCGTTTTGCAACAATTCTTGCCACGTACGACTCCTCGAATGACTGAACGATAGGATCGTGTAATACATATGGAGGGTTTGATATTTGTAAGACATATTGATTTTCAATATGTGTGATAAAGTGATGAGGATCCTCAGAAGATTCAACATTATTCTGATCGAAAGCGGAACTAACCTCAAGGCTACGAGAACATGACATAACCATCAGGTCAGGCTAAAGTGCCTCGACAACTTGGGGAAGTTCCAACTCATAAGTAGGTAGATCATCATAGATAGGTGGATAGGAAATATTAGCAACGAAAAATTTAGAGTCGTGACCGAATGAATCAATGAAGAGGTTGCAACAACCACAATCAGAAAGTTCAAGATCACAAACAGAGGCATCCTCAGGATTTCATGAATCACAAAGAGGGGAAGTGCTAGAATATATATATA
>APFE031562423.1:0-51214 GCA_000404065.3 Pinus taeda | reverse complement strand
GGATAGATTTGGTGGATGGCGATATTACAGAAGGATGATGAGGTTGTGATTTGGTTGTCCTAAAATTAAACTAACTGAGAAATACGATGGGAGAAATTATCCGCGTGATCATTTAGCGAAGTGGACTAAAGCTTATGGAATGGAGCCGTAGCTAGGGTGGGTGCACTTATTCTATAATACTTTGGATACAATTCCTATGAATTGGTATCTAGAAATGGATCTCTACGATGGCACGCTGAGTGGGATATATTAAGGGAAGGATTCTTAATTACCTTTAGTTTTGAAGATGGGTTTGAGAGGATTGATGAAACTCTACAGGAGATTAAGGAAACGATCTTCAGAATCCCGCAAGAACCTTTGGAGTGGATTCAACCAGATTGGAACACCCAACTGCACTAGGCACTGGAATGCTATAATGTGACCATTGAGGGGGATGATGAAGATCCAAGAAATATTAATATTCTAGAGGTAAAAGGCCATCACAAGGTCAAAGATCCACAAATAGACAACCCATACATCACCGCGCCGTTGAAAACCAAGCAAGTGAACATTGGTACTGAAGTAGAGCCAAAATTTGTGAAGATTGGTGATTATTGGGATGATGCCACAGTGGATAAATTTGTTGAGTTAGTCCGCGAGTACAAGGATCTTTTTCCTACCAAGTTTTCAGATCTGAAGGGCATAATAGGCGACTTGGGTGTGATGAAAATCACTTTGAAACTGAACGTGAAGCCTGCTAAGAAGAGGTTGTATTGCCCTTAATCCCAAATGCAATGAAATGGTTCACTTGGAGTTGGATAAGATGCTAGAAGCAGGCATCGTCGAACCTGTGGAAGAATCTAATTGGGTGAGCCCGATGGTGGTTCAAGAGAAGAAACAAAAGGGAGAAATAAGGATTTGCATAGATCTAAGGAAGCTTAATGATGCCTGCATCCATGATCCTTTTCCAACACCATTTACTGATGAGGTATTAGACAATTTTGGAGGATAGGAGGCCTAATCATTCGCTGATGGATTTTCTGGGTACCATCATATCAAGATCGCACCAGAGGATAGGAAAAAAACAATCTTTGCGACGGAATGGGGTTGTTTCCAGTATACCATGATGTTGTTTAGGCTCAAGAATGCGCCTGTGATATTCTCTCGCGTAGTCATAGAAACATTTAAGGAATTTATTCATAAGTTATTTTAGGTGTATTTTGATGAATGGATGGTGTTTGGTTTAGAGAAGCGCCATGTAGCAAGTTTGCACCTGATGCTGGATACGTGTCGCAGATACCAGATCATGTTGAATCTGAAGAATTGTTTATTTTGTGTCCCCTTTGGGATCTTTCTGGGTCATGTGGTGTGCAAGCAAGGGTTGATGGTGGATCTTTCCAAGATCATGGTGATAGTGAATTTGGAGGCTCCAAGAACTGTCAAACAACTGCACGCAACGCTTGGACATATAGGATATTACAGGAAGTTCATCAAGGCTTATGCTCAAATTACTGTGCCCATGGAGAAACTACTGAAGAAGGATGCTACATTATGCTAAGATGAAGAATGCCAGTGCAATTTAGATGTTTTGAAGGAAAATATGGTCACCGCGTCAATCTTGGTCTTCCCCAATTAGAAGAAGGAATTCCATGTACATGTTGATGCCTCTTGCATTGCATTGGGAGTAGTGCTAACACAGGTCGGTGAAGGAGAGATGAACCACCCTATATCCTTCGAAAGAAGGAAATTATCAAAGGTTGAGAAGAATTACTGAATGAAAGAATGTGAAGGATTAGCTATGGTGTATGCGCTTCAAAAATTTAGGCACTATCTGTTGGGCAAACATTTCAAAATGTACACCGATCATTCTTCCTTGAAATACCTGGTCAATAAGCCTGTGTTGGGGGGGAAGGTCTGTCGATGGTTGCTGCTATTCTAGGAGTATGATTTTGAGGTTATTGTGAAGCCAGGTAGGTTGAATGCAAGACCTGACCATTTGCCGCGGATCGAAATAAGAGAGGTGATCTAGGAGGATCTTGTCAGTCCAACATGAGCAGAGCCTTCAGTGGTTCAAAGTCGAAGTGATCGTCAAATGATCATGGTCGATGAGGTCTTGAACTTTATTAGCTTCACCAGTTTTTTCATTAGCATTCAATGTATGGTATCTTAAACTTCGACAATGATGTTTATGGTTCAGGTTGTCCGGTGATGTCAATGGTTTTCATGGTGTGAAGTATATGTACCTGGTTGTCGACATATGGTTTTCGTCAGTTCCGCTGGGGTTTGGTTGTCAGGGATGGAATAGGTCGTCTTATGAGGTTTTTATGTTGCATGTGACAATTGTTGTAAAAGGAGTTCTTTTATTCATTTGACAAAATCCAAAAGGCTAAACTCCAAAGACATTGTATTAAAACCCTAGTGCATAACCTAAGTCCTAGCCCTAACACGTAAAACCCTAACCTATAAACTACACCATGTATCTAAATACATTAAAATTCTATTTCCTAAAATCCTAAACCTCTCGGCCATGAACAAGTGTAAATAACACTACATTACAAAACTATGTTTAAAAACATTACACATAACTCCTAACTGTTGACTGCATTGAAACCATTAGCCTCATTCACATGAGCACCATTAGGTTAACTGTAGTCCCTAAACCTCAGGAATTAACCCTAATCGCATCAGAAAAAGGGGCATGTGATCAGTTGTTGGTAGGCCGTCGGGGCGTTGGGACCGCACAGTAGGGAGGCAGTTAGGCTAACTGCGGAATAGTTGTCACATGCAGGGATGGACAACTGCGTCGGTAGCCAAAATCACCGGGTCTAAACTTCATTGTGTCCCTTTGTGGCTTGACCGTTGGCTATTCACATGGGCGGTTAACAACTCCACGCAATCAACCTGACCCCCAGCGGCTAGTTGCTATTATAAAGTCATTTTTGGGTTTTTAAATGAATTTTTTGTGCTAGTTTAATGCAAGGGCCTTGTAACCAACTCCTAAGGTGGTCCTTTGTCATTTAACCGAACCCTAACTTCAGCGTTATGCCAATCTTGGCTAGGGAAATCTCAGATGTACTTGAAACCCTTCAAATGCACCATTGTTTTCATGAAGAAGACATTAGTGGTTTTGAAGTTTTGTGTGTAGATTCTGGAAGTTATAGGTAGTTTTTGTTTTTAGTGTAATGGGAGAATCCAAAGTTAGAATTGGGAACTATGATAGGCATTGGAAAGATATTTTAGAGAGATTTTTTATGACAATAACCAGAAGTTCCTTTGTGCATAATAGTCTAGCTAATTTTCTATGTAATCGACCTCCTTGGATTAAATCCTAATAAAGTGGTCGCCCATCTTGAAAGCGGACCCAAAGACGTAGTCCATCAGGGACGAACTTCGTAATCAATCTTGTTGTCTAGTATCGATATGTTTTGCTACTTTTCACTTATGTTTTACATCTTGCTTATGTTTCTCATCTTTCATAAAGTCTTTCCTCTCAAACTGTTCTCACGGTTAAAGCACTTTAAGTTAACATTCAGTTCACTGTTGGCATTAATAAATTATACTTGAGTTTAATATATGATCATTTCAGATCATATAATATGGTATCAGGGCAGGGTACGTTTGTAGAATTTTTCAGTGAATGTTAAACAGGTCAAAGTCGAAATGTGGGGAAGGAATCCTCGAGGAGATTGACCCAAAGATTGGAAAGCGAAGAGTTGTTCATAAGCCGACCATGATAGGATTTGATGCAGGTGAAACCCCTGAAACTAAGATGAGAGAGGAACAGTTTCAGCAAGAATTCTTGAGTATGCAGCAAATGTTGGGATAAATTTACGAAGATAAGAAGGCAAGAGATGCAACGTCTTCTTCAAAGACATCGAAGAAGGACAAAGGTAAAGGTAAGGCTGATAAACCTCCTTCACTTCCATCATCTCCATCATCATCATCTTCTTCTTCTTCTTCCAGTGCAGAATCTGAAATAGAAAAGAAACCTAAGAAAAAATCTCTTTTGAAACTTGACGTAAAATTTGATTTACCTATTTATGACGGCAAAATGAATCCTGAAAAGTTAGATAACTGGATTAAGAAGTTAGAAGTGTATTTTCGTATTCAAAACATTTCTGACGATAAAATGAAAACTAAGTTAGATGCGTTTAGAATGGGGGGAACAACTTTAATCTAGTGGGAAAGTAAAACTCAAATAGATGTAAAGCGGAAAGGTAAAGTCATCTCTTCATGGTCTAAGTTTTTAAAAGCTCTTAGGAAACAATTCTATCCTTTAGGATACATGCAACAAGTTGTTATTGATTAGCATCATTTGAGGCAAGGTAAAGGACAGAGTGTGCAAGAGCTTACTCAGGAGTTAAGAAAAAAATCATTGGCACTTGGTATTTCATTGGATACACGTGAAACTTTATTAAAATACATCAGCAGTTTACATTCATATTTGTAGCATACATTATTGATCTTTAATCCTGATGATTTTGAAGAAGTGTGTGTTCAAGCCATACATATTGAATCAGGCGGTAGATCATTCAAGTTTTCACCACAATCATCCAAAGAGTTGGAAATCAAGGATTCCAATGACAGTAAAGGGAAGAACCATTGAAAGAGAAAGAAATCAGCAATAGCTCAGAAGGAAAGACCTACTTGTTCTCATTGCCAGAGAATCAGTCATGATGAATCTAGGTGTTGGAAACTTCATCCAGAACTTAAGCCCAAAAAGTTCCTTAAAGAGAAGGATGAAAATAAAGCGATTGCAGCAATCCAACAAGATCTAGGTTTCGATTTAGGTGATCAAAGGAGGATAACTACCATAGTTTCGACAAGTAAAACTTCTGATACTGGTTCAAGTTTGAAAACTATTACATCTTCATCAAACATAAATCCTTCAAATGAGGATAAAAGAGTTGAATTATTTAACATAAGGATAACTTCTAAGCACACAAAGATAGATGCAATGTTTGACAGTGGATCACAGGAAATTTAATGTCTGAATATTTAGTTAAGAACTTGGGTTTGGAGACACGGAATCAATCAAGACCTTACCCATTACGATTGCTAAATAAATAAACTCAGATAAAAGTCAAAACAATGTCGATTAAGATTTTCCATTACATCTAATTACATTGATGAAGTGGAATTAGATATGGTTCTAGTAGACATATGTGGAGTTGTCTTCGGAAGTCCTTATATTTATGATCATGATGCAATGTTTTATAGGAACGAGCATAAATATCACCTTAATAAAGATGGGGTTGAATTGATTTTCAAGGCACATAAAAATAAAAATCACTTGAATTTAGTTGTTGCTAATCAGATGAAGCGATTAATAAGTTCAAATAAAAGATTTGTAATCATGTGTGTAAAGGAACAACATAAGAGTCGACATGATGTTTGTTCAGGTTATGAGTCTCAACTTAAAGATAGTTTGATCAAAGGGGTAGAAACTTTTTCAATTCTATTTAAAGAACCAAAACATCTTACTCATAAGCAAGGAATACAAAACGAGTTATGGTTGATGTCCAAATCTCCTCTTCCTAATGTCAGAATGAATCAATTCAGTCCAAGTTTGGAAGTTATAAGTTACAGGGATGCAGGTCAATATTGGGGAAATTCAGTGTTACATTTCTCTTGTATTGTGTCACCATTTCATGTTTCAAATAGTTTGGAAGCCTCTTTACAAGTGGAGAGGAAGCCCATTTGTTTTCATATCAAAGCCTTTTCTAAACCTGCAGTGTCAAAGTATCTAATACATCTAAGGGAGACCTATGCATCAGGGGAAAGTGCTAATCAATGGAAACATCATTTAATGAATAAGGAAACAGTGATTCAAACAAATCAACAACCATTTCAATAATTTCAAAATCAAACTAAGTTGCAACAGTTTTCATATTATAGTTTGATGGGTTTATTGCAGCAAGTTCACTTAGTAATCAGGAAGCAGGAAAGTATATCAAATCAAGTAGCTGGTATGATGTCAAGAATGTCTTTGAATGACTCTGTATTCCGCAATATAGATTGTTAGTACATGTCAACATTATTGAACAATATCCTGTAGAGACTGTTTTCAAATATGTTTATGAATCACTAATTCATAGTATTTCATGGAAAGAAGTCAATTTCCATGTTCATTACAGGTTGTTTAACCATCTTCGCAAGTTGTGCATATTGTAGATGCATGGAACAATTCACAGATTCAAATGATGCCATGATAAACATCATCAGGGTCATCACTTTCAAGTGGTTGATCGAATGTATTGGTACATTATTAGGGCAAGGTGGAGAGTGAGAGAGATCTACCCTCACCTGCTATCTATCTAGTCAAACTTTTGTGGTCCAAAAGATTTCAAGTGGAGAGGATTGATCCAGGAGGATCTTTTCAGTCCAGCATGAGCGAATTCTTCAGTGGTTCAAAGTCGAATTGATCTTCAAATGATCATGGTTGATGAGGTCTTGAACTTTATTAGCTTCACCAATTTCGTCATTAGCATTCAGTGTCTGGTATCTTTAGCTTCGACAGTGATTTTTATGGTTCAGGTTGTCTGGTGATGTCAATGGTTTTCATGGTGTGAAGTATATGTACCTGGTTGCCAACATATGGTTGTCGTCAGTTCCGTCGGGGTTTGGTTGTTAGGGATGGAACAGGTCGTCTTATGAGGTTTTTATGTCACACTGTGACAATTGTTGTAAAAGGAGTTCTTTTGTTCATTTGACAAAATCCAAAAGGCTAAACTCTAAAGACAACCGTGTCGGTAGCCAGAATCAACAGGTCTAAACTTCATCGTGTCCCTTGGTGGCTTGACTGCAGGCTATTCACATGGGAGGTTAACAACTCCGTGCAGTCAACCTGGCCACCAACGGCTAGTTGCTATTATAAAGTCATTTTTGGGTTTTTAAATGATTTTTTGGTGCTAGTTTAATGCAAGGGCCTTGTAACCAACTCCTAAGGTGACCTTTTGTCATTTGACCGAACCCTAACTTCAGTGTTTATGCCAATCTTGACTAGGGAAACCTCAGATGTACCTGAAACCCTTTAAATGCACCATTTTGTTCATGAAGAAGACATTAGTGGTTTTGAAGTTTTGTGTGAAGATTCTGGAGGTTATAGGTAGCTTTTGTTTTCAGTGTAACAGGAGCATCCGGAGTCAGAATTGGGAACCATGACAGGCATTGGAAAGCTATTTCAGAGAGATTTTTTATGATAGTGACCAAAAGTGCCTACATGCACAATCAGTCTGGTTAATCTTCTATGTAATTGACCTCCTCAGATTCAATCCTAATAAAGCAGTCGCCCATCTTGAAAGCGGACCCGGAGACAAAGTCCATCAGGGATGAACTCCGCAATCAATATTGTTGTTTGGTATCACTGTGTTTTTCTACTTTTCACTTCTATTTTACATCTTGCTTATGTTTCTCATATGTCGTAAAGTCTTTCCTATCAAACATTTCTCACAGTTAAAGCACTTTAAGTTAACATTCAATTCACTATTAGAATTAATAAATTCTACTTCAGTTTAACATATGATCATTTCAAATCAAGAGGAGCCTACTAATTTGGATGAAGGATTGTCTGATGCCCAGCTCTTTGTGGTACACGTAGCAGATAATCACTTTGCATATATTATTCACTTTTTGACTATAGGAATGGCACCAGAAGGGTATACAAGTTAGAAAAAGAAGGAACTAGTAGTTCTCTCAACGAATTTCTTAGTGATTGCAGGACATTTGTATAAGATGGATGCAGATGAGATATTGCGACAATATGTGCTAGATTTTAAGCAGAATAGCATCCTCACTGAAGCTCATAAAGGGGCTGCAAGAGAACAATATGCAGGAAAGGCAACAACATAGAAGATTTTGTGTGCGGGTTTATGGTGGCCTACGCTGCATAAAGATGCTAAAGCATATTGTAGGGCATGCGATGCATGTCAACGAACTGGCAGACCATCATGGAGGGACGAGTTTCCACTAAATCCTCAAGTACCATTGCAGCCATTTGAATAATGGGCGATTGATTTCGTTGGGCCAATTCGACCCTCAGGGAAAAAGAAAGGTGTGCGCTACATAATCACCACGAAGAAGTATTTAACCAGATGGGTAGAGGCACAACTATTTAGGGATTTTACAGGGGCTATAGTAGTGAAATGTTTGTTTGAATACGCCTTAACTAGATTTGGCTACCTGAAGTTGTTGATGAGTGATCGAGGTACAAAGTGCCTAAACGAAATAATCAGTGTGTTGACTGAGGAGTTTCAAGTCTATCATCAGAAGAGTACACTATATTTTGGGGGGAACGGTTGGATTTGAATTAAAAAACCCCTATAAATTATGTGTGTTGATCCAACAGAGAACACTTTGCACTCTTAGAGTTTTCGTTGAGTTGTGTTGTTTTTTGCCTATGAACCACTTGTATTTTGAGGATTTGGTAGCGAGCCCTGCATTAGACAAGTTATCAAAGTTGAATCATAAATTCATCCTTGAAACCGTGTTAGGACGAAGCCCTGTAGAGACTGTGAGTATTGGTGGTGATGTTGCTTCTGAAGGAGCTACTCCAGAGGTGGTGAGTATGGAAGCTTTGGCTCCTATGCCTATGGAACCAAGGTTGCCTAGGCCAAAGCCTACCCCTACGAGAGAAACAAAGAAACTAAATAAGGATAAATAGAAGAATTCAGTGCCAATATGTGAATCACCCAAAAAACACTCTGCAACTCAAAAACAGAAAGACGAGCAGCTGAGAAGGTCATCTATTTGGAGGTGGAGGAAGGACAAGGCACGAAGGACATAGATGCTAAGGGAATGGAGCCCATTACCAAGTTGCCTAACTATATCCCTCCATGCAAGGGGAAGGCAAAGGTCACCAAGGACCTAGACTCTAAAAAATTTGTCATTTCTACACCCCTGTTGCCGGAGCAAGTTCCCTTTGAAGATCTGCACCTTGCGCGAATCCTCGTGCTAAAGATGGAAGTTGGGACCTTGCAGATCATGATAGGTTCCCTCACCTAGCGACAACCAACTATATGAAGCGCATCTTCTAGGCAAACTTAGATGTCACCGAGCTAGAGATGGTGGAATGTATCCATGGAGTGGATAATTCCGGATTGTCGAACCTGTTGTGGGTGCCCCATTATCACCGCACCACAATCAACACAGCCTTTGTGTGTCCATTACTTACTCTAGTCCACGATGGGTGCTTATGGCTAGGAGGGCCTATACCCACCAGTTACATTCTCATCCACAGGATCATGCACCTGCCATACGAGGGTTTGAATCCAACCAAGGAGTTTGGCAGAAAGGCAGGAGAAAAGGATTTGACCGAAAAGATGAAGAAGGAATTTTCCCTCGTGAAAAATTTGCACGGATACTCAATCACTTCCATAAAAGACCCTGTGGTGAAAATTTCCACACAAATCTTAGCCAGAAAGGTAATGAAGAAGTGTCTCGCAAACAAAGTTCTGGCGCCCGTGGTGTCTCTAGCTGCACATTGCGTGATTGGTGTACAGTTCAACTGGTCAAGGTACCTTTGCAGTGAATTCCTCATGAATTTCTGCGAGGTCTAGGATGATACCAAGCCATTCCATTATGCTTGGTTGTTGCTCTCCATTGTGTTCGTTTCCTCAGAGTTTCCGAAGGACAACCAGTTTCCTGCATTGAAAGAAGGATTGTCGGAGGCTACAAAGTTTGCCTCCCTATGGGCCATAAAGGACCCCGTGTGGGTCACAGAAACAAAAATATTCTGGGTTTTGATGGAAGAAAGTCTCCGCATGGCCATCAACCAACACCCAAGGTTGTCCTCGACCTCGTACACACATTTGTTAGCATATGGCACGTTCAAGGTTGACTTCCATCAAGTTTACATTCAAGCACAAAAGGATCTGCAACAGAAATGCAATGACTTGCGATATTTGGTCACCGATACAAACATATAGGAGGTAATCATGCAATGGGGCACAGAGTGGCATGCCCCCTCAAACTTGAATGTTGGAACCAGTAAGGGCGTGAGAAGCTCGGCAGCAAAGAAAAGAAAGGATGTAGCCCAGCAGTCTACATAAAATTTGATCGCGCAACGAAAAAAGGATGCCGCAGAGAAGGCTCAGATGGAGAAGGAGCACATTGCTAAGGAGCACACTGAGCAAGAGCACCGCAAATCAGAGCGAAGTAGAAAATTCCCTTCGCCTGAGACCGAGGAGGAAGAACAGTCTGAACAGGGAATGGAGGAGATGAGGGGCATAGCACCCCATTTCGGCTCAAGAAGCATGGATAGGATTAACGTGAAGGTCCTCGGAAAAAGAAGAAATTGGATAAGTCGAAGGATGCTCCCATGGTATTGACGGAGGGCGGTCTCGATGAGATTGATGACAAATTATGGAACACTACAACTGAAGTGCTACAATAGCTCGAGCAGTAGTATATGCAGATGCTAGGGAGAATCTAAAAGGATATGCGCGAGCTGCAGATCCAGGCTAATAGGATACAGGTGGGAGCGGGTCAAGCGAGTGCAACATAAGTGAGCTTGGCACTGGGGACGGTTCAGGTTACAGAATTGGTAAGGACCCTGGACCTTTCAACCATTTCTTTACTGGAAGGGTCCCTATGGACCGAGTTGGTCGATGACTGCATCATCTTAGGCACCCTTAAGAAAATTGGGTTGAACATTGCAACGCTCCCTAAATGACTTCTTCATGTGCTACAGGCAAGAGTGGTGGAGGAATTAAGAGCTCGGGAGTAGCACACTCTCAATTTGATTAGTGAATACATGGTGAACAACGAGCAGATGTTCACCGAGAAAACACAGGACGTAAAGGAAAAGGAAATGCTTCAGGCACAGAATTCTAGGCTCAAATTTGCCGTTGCAGAGGCATGTAGAATAGTTTCGGAGCTTCACATTCCAGAGGATGCACAACTGAAAGCTAAGATCAAGAAATTAGCCACTGGAGTGCGCGAGGAAAAGGACGAAGATGGATGAGTTCAATTCGAACTCAACATGAAAATCATGGAGCTGTAGCTCAAATTACAGCCTACAACTCTACCCGAGGTTAAGGAGCAGCGCGGAGCCGCCATAAAATAAGGGATGGCCACTTTGGATGCCGCAGTCATTGACTACTCGACTTTATTTGAGAAGGCAATGGATTTGGCTCTGCAGGAAGACCCAAACCTCTAGATATTGAATATGGAGGTTCGTGAGCTGCATAATTAGTACAATGAGGTCAGGGCAACGATGCGCTCAATTGCTCCAGCATAACACCTAGTCAAGTTACAGGAGGGGAAATAGCTCCCCATGCATGTAGAAGCAACCTAGAAGAAGGAGGTCGTAATTAAGGCCAGATTGGGAGCTTGGTTAGAAGAAGCTTACCAAGTCACAACAAACATTCAAGAGAAGCTCACAGGCTTGCAACGGACACAACAAACAATGAAGTTGGCCACAAAAGGACCAGCTACAGAGTAGCTAGTAGAAGAGGTCAAGCAGGCAGCTGTGCAGAGTGCTGTCAAGGCTGCAATCGTGCAGGTGGAGGGGGGAACTCTTCGCAACAAGATCACAATGTCATCTGAGTGACTCGAGGGAAATTCATGACCTTTGTGCTTGGGGCTTGTTGGGATGGGGTCCCATAGGTCAGTTTTGGGGTTAAAAACCCAAGTTTTGAGGTAAATTTTGGTAAAATATGTAAAGTCTCCATGATTTGTGGATGTGGAGCACGTAGATGGTTAGGAGTCAAAGGGGTTTTAGCCCCTTGTTTATGTGAAAATTGAGTCGGTCTTGAGATCCACCCTTGGTCCGCGAACCGTGGGATTGTATGTAAAAATATATAAATAGGTGTGTCTTAGAGAGTCTAAGGCATGTCGAGGTCTGAGAAGAGGAAAAAGGGCAAGTCATAAGCAAGTAGATAGAAGAAGAAAGGTTCCTAGCTGACTGCGTGGAGGACTAAAGTGGAGTCCGCGGCTGAGGGTGTGGACCCCTGCAGCTCAGTGCACAGGGTAGGCTTGAGTCTATAACACCATATTCAAGATCAATAAAGTAGATTGTTGAAGAATTCTTGTGTTTATCTGTTTACCTCTATTTAATTATGATTGCCGTATATGTTGTGATTTAATAATGTATTTATGAACTATTGACCTATTAATGTGCGACTCTATGGGATATGTCTTAATAACTGTACACAATGCATGTTAAGTACTTTCACAAATATTATAATACATTCTGTTATGTTTATTAAGCACTTAAGTAGATCCGCGTGAGCTCAGATATGGGGTTATTTTCTGATACGCGTAAGTGGATGATTCAACTATTAAGAGTCTACAAAGACCTATCGTATACCTTCGCTAAGGTCTAGAGGCCATTTAAAGGGAGTTGTAGTATTGAGCCCTAGGGGATTATAGATATGCGTGAAGGAAGATCTAGGGAAATAAAAGACATCACAATGATCTCTGGATGCGAAAACTTGGTTCCAACATCCCCCCATACTGCTTCGGGTGAGAGTTCAACGTACGCTACGCAGGTTGATGCCAAAAGGGCTAGTAGTGTAGGGTTTTGTTTGGCGCAATTAACTCTGAACTTGGGTCAAGACCCACTAAGCCAACACGGATCTACAAAATACCATGGACATAAAACCATCATTCCCAAAACCAATTGTGAAATCCATGCACAAAACCATAGGTAGGTCTACCCACCGAATATAGGGTCCAAAAAAAAACATTTGGGGTGTTTCCCTAGACCATGTGCAGGGGGGCCCTCGCCCCCCTGCAAACCCCCTAGACATGGGGGGCTTCCGACCCCCTGTGACCCCCCTGCTACACCCGACACAACATACAGGGGGGGATATTGCCCTCCTGTGACCCCCTCTCACATGGGGTAGTCATGGAAATAATATTACACACACCCAACAAAAAGGAAGTGCAACAACATCATCTAATATCCTCACCAAACATTCTACATGATAGAATGTTACTTTTATAAACATTGTTCACACTCTAATTTCATTGTTGGTGCATTCCTCCAAAAAATATCGTCCCTCTTAATGATGCCTCTCTCCTTCCCCAATCTTTTTCCACAATTTCACCACAAGAACCTCAACCACTACATAGATTCATAAATGGTGATATATAATTTTTAGTACAAGATAAAACATCCTCATTGATGGCAAAACATTCTCCCATGTGGAGTGATTTTGTGGTGTCTTATTATCCAACATTACCTTCATGGGGCTACACACTAACATTACTTTCACGAGGCTACACATTGCATGTTACACATGCCACCAACAATATGAAACATAAGATTGCAATATGAAAGTTGACACTTACATTAGAAATAGGTCCACTAAAGTACAAGAGTTATCGTACCAAGAGATATTGAACATTGAGGATAGAAATTTAAGAACTCCATGTTGTTAGAATGCCTTTTTGACCCCTCTAATCCCTACTTTTACCTTCATATAGTCCTCTTTCACACAACAAAAACGTATCATGCTAAATTAAGACAATTAGATTGTTAAAAGGTAAATATTTAATTTATGTAAAAATATATATGTTTTAGATGCAGTGTTAGGTTTAATTATTATTATTAGGATTTTATAGTGAAGGTTTTGCAAATCCTACAACCCTTGCAAGGGTCTTGTAACTAGAGTACAAGTCTGACTTGTGTGTTCAACCTCTAATGGAAAAGAAGCATGTGGATTCTCTAGAAAAAGGTACTAATATGCTCAGTCAGCTATCAAAGTAGACCTTTGGTCAAAATTGTGTGCATGGTTGGTCTACCACTCTCGTAGTCGGTTCAATATCAAGGCAAAGATTCACGATTCCATTAATTAAGTTTCTTCAATCGTATCACTCTAGTTCACTATTGTTTTAGTTGTTCTGGTTGTTGCACTAATCCAAGATATTGAGAGATCATTGGATCTCTCAACTCTATGCTTGGAATAGGATCTGTACATGGCATGTGTCAGAACTACTACATATTGCATTCTTTCTAAAATCCTAACTCTAGCCCCGAGCCAGGTTAGCGGCAAGATCACTAGGTTTCCTTTTCATTTCAAAGTTGTACTTCCACTCACTAGTGTATCCATTGGGTTAAACCTTTTCATACTTCTCTAAACTAAAATGTGGATCTATCAATATAAACTATTGATGCTTAGGTTTTGTTATTTGTTGCATTTATTTTATTGTGATTTAAATTTTCTCCAAGAGGCAATGCTCTGGACCTACCAACCCAACACATTTCCCCTTCAATTTTTGTGCTTTAATGTTAGATTATTGTGTGTAGTTTTAATATCAGAGGTAATGCGCTATTTCAATGGATTTATTTGTGTAAAGGACAAAGCACATGGTTTATTGGTGAATGCCTGAGTAATTTGCATATAGATTTCTCCATTTTGATTGAAGACTATGTATATATATATAATATATATATATATATATATATATATATATAGATATATATATATATATTATATTATATATATATAATTATATAATATATATATAATATATATATATATATATAATATATATAATATATTATATATATATTATATATATATATATATTATAGATATAGAATATATATATATATATATTATTATATATATAGATAGATAGATAGATAGATAGATAGATAGTTTCAATCTAGAGTGTACTTAGGCCATTGCCTCAGATCTAACATCGAATCTCTTATATCAATTTGGTCTTTGCCTTCTTGTTATTTAATATATGGAATATTGGCTTGAAAACACCCAATCTACGTGACTGGCTATAGGGTTACATTTTAAGATCCTTTTCTACCATGTATTGTTATTATTTCATGATAACTCTATTTTATGTATGCAAGATCAACATGGTTAGTTTTGTAGCATTTTATTTTTGTCTACTATCTATGCCTTGCAAACATTAAGAAAAAGGGGTCTCTCTTGTTAAAATATATCAGAAAGTTTAAGTGTGTTAACTCTTCTTTTTAGTATCTTATGTAAATATATATATTAGATTGATAGATGTTGTGTGCTCTATGTAGGATGTGATTCGATTGGTTTCCAGATCCAAGTTTGGGATATGATAATGCTATATTCCTTTTCTTTATTAAGGAGTGATCTATGTACATTGTTTAATGACTACTAGTTTGTAGGTTTGATCAATGTTTCTTGTGGATTGAAACAAGGTTTGATTTTGTTATCTGCAAAATTCACACTTGATCTCAATTATTTTATATCTAAATCACAAAATGAGTATGTAGTAGTTGTATACGCCAAGGAAATCTAGGCTTATTATTTTCTTCCTTCAACCTTGTAATAGCAGTGGTAGATAGTTGATAGGAGTTTTTCTTTTAATATCTTTATTTCCTTTCATGAAAGTTTGGTTTTGAGTCCACATTGAGTTTTTGAGCTTCACAACTATCTCAAGACTTGAGGGGAAATTAGTTCAAGAGGACCTAGTTGCAAGAGATTAGTGGTCACCTACATAGGCTTCTATTTGAGTGATGGGTGTTATGCTACCACTGAAGGTATTCTAATTGTCTGAGGTCTCGTGAATAGATCCTACAATGGAAACTCGGGGTAATGCAAGTTTTTTATGCTTTTCCAATGTGAACTTTCTTTAGGCAGTGAATTAGTGTTGCAGGTCACTACTATCTTCATTGTCTCAAAGTATATGATCCTTGATTAACAATTAAATGTTGAATAATTATTTTTCAATTATTTCACCCAACAAACATGAAAAAGAAAATGCAATTAACTTAATTAGTGTTAATGATACATAATAATGAAAAATAATCATTTTTTTTAAATACAAAGTAGTTATTGAATTAAATATGAGTGTTTCATTTATGAAAATGATAAAATAAACAAAAAACAATTCCACAATTTCTTGGTGAAGTCTTGAAAATAAGTGGGAGGGTATTTGGCTTAATGGTATGAATTGTGTTTTTGGATGTTAAAGGTTTTGAGTTTCTTCATTATTTCTTTCCCTTTGTGCAAAACTTGAATAAAAAGTTTGTACCTCAACAGACTTGATATCTCTATTCATTAATCACAAAAGCAACGATAATCTCTCTATTGTATCACAGTATGTGTTAAGATGTGTATTATTGAAAAATAAAGAGAGGCATGCGTTCACATGTGCAAAGATAGGCATAGTGCATATATGTGCATAGTTTAATTAATGAAATATATATATATATATTATAATATAATATATATATATATTATATATATATATATATAATGGTAATGAGATGAAATATAATTAATTTTGGTTGTTATAAGTTTTTTTAATGTAGTTTATGGTTTTTAAAGATCGATGATCATTATGTCCATAAAATATTTCTATTATGAGGATCTATCCGACAAGACCACTTCATGTTGGTACAACTATGGAGATTGACATCAAGAGTGTTGAGAGAATTTAGCTTGTGACTTCCCAATAGCAAAGATGCTTTAATGATGGGAACTCGACTAATTGAGCTAACTCTCAGAGCTAAAAAATTTGGGCATTGGGTACTGCTCGGGGAAGAGAGGAAATTTCCCTCTGATCTCATAGGCAAGAGAGTGGTTGTTGGTACTGAGTCAATATTCAATTTAGACTCATTTTAGAGCACAACATAGTTACTATATTCTAGAGCATAAACATGTCAACTTATGAAACTTGAACCTAGGTGGAAAGGATAACAAGTATTCTACCCAACCACCCAAGCCAAAATCAATTGATAGCTATTAATAAGTCTTATAATGACAAAGTCTTTTCTTAATGGTCAATAAGTATGGACCAAATGAGATCCCACATATGTAGGATATGTGTTGATATATATATATATTATATATATATAAATATATATAATATATATTATATATATATATATATATATATTATATAATATAGATATAGATAAGATATTTATATATATCATATAGATAGATAGATATTCCATCCATCACATCAAATTTTATCATGTCACTTTACTTATGGATTAAGACCAAAAAATGACATAATATCTAACAAAGTAAACACCTATACTTTAGAAGTTACAATGGATATCCTTTTACACTCAACATAAACAATGGAAAGTGCAATACTATAAGAAAAAATATCAAACCAAAATTTAAAATGAATTTAAAATTAATTAGAGCATTTAATTTGTCTAACACATTGTGGTATATTACTTCTAATCTACATTAAAATCAATAAAATTGAAAAATATAAATTGAAAAAAACATATATAGCCACAATTTATATGAAAACTCATAATTTGATATATTATTTCTAACCTACATTAAAATCAATAAAATTCAAAAATTATAAATTGAAAAAACATATATAGCCACAATTTATATGAAAACTCATAATTTGATAAAAACACTTAGTAATCATAATCATATAGTATATTATTGTAAGAAATAAGAAAAATTGTTGAATTGCAAAAGCTAAATGCAGGTATTTGCATATGGAATATAATAAATAACAGAGGAAACACGTTAGCTTTTTAAATTTGAATATATATCCTTCAATATAATTTATAGAAAAAAATTATATGTAACTTCTCTATAGATATTTGAGGTTTTACTATATAAGTTATCAATAGACTAAGTTCAATAAATCTGTCTTTATTATTTAAGTAAACTTATTGCAATATTAAATGATTAATATAAATCCATTATTTCTATCCACTAAACTTATAACAGTTTATTATGTCGTAAGGTTGAGAGATGCTCTTATATTAAAAGATAAAATAAAAGAAATACTTGCATCAAAATGTAACATTATATTGAAAAATATTGTTAGTTTTTTTCAGTTTTGGTTTACAAGATAAAAACTCGATGTTATTATGTGTTCTCCATTGCATCTTTATGTTTTATTAATAATATTTGCATTGATTAATTGTACAAGGTTAAAACCTACAAGAAAATTATTCTCCACCCCAAAAAAAAATTAGAATTTGTTTAGTTTCATTTTCAATAGTAACATGAAACCTCTAAAATACCTCAAATACATCAACATTTATTTTAACACGATAGGCTCAAACCTTCCTAGATGTATAATCTATAAATGTGGTGAAGTGTGAGCCTCCTCCTAATGACTTAATGTTTATTAGCCCAAACACATTAAAAAATATATCAATTATAAGAAATCTATTTTATGTTGATGGAAACTACCAATAAATGAAATCCTTCATTTTCTACCATATATGCAATGCTAACAAAAGTCAAGACTATAGGATTTTAAACCTAGTACTAGATTTTTACTAGTAAAAATTTTAATTCTCTTTTCACCCATGTGACCCAAGCATTTATGCCACAAATATATTGAGATTTTTTCTTTTGCAATAAAAACAACATATGTTTTTTCTACTATTTCTCTTAATGTAATCTTCTTGTCTCGGATCCTTTAGCCATACGCAGTTCTTCAAGTTACTAATTTTCTAGCCATTGTTTCCATAGAGATCAAAATCATGCACGTCTTTGAAACATGCTTAACCTATTTTAGTACTATATCTTTTCCAACCTTTGTCTTGATGTGGACGTCTCCCACTCCAACAATGTTACAAAAGTGATTGTTTTCCAAGTGCACTTTACCACAATCATCATGATTATATATAACATAATCATTTTTCTTGGGGTTACAGGGTGAGATGCCCTAGAATCAAGAATCTAATCAATACTACAATTAAAGGTATATAAACATGCATCTTCCATGAAACAATAAAGAAAATGTCACCATTTGAAACAACAATGGTCTCATCTTCATTGTACGCTGGTTGATTTGTGGTTTGTGCTAACTGGTTTTGATCATTTTGTTCTTACTCCTATAATTAGCACTATCTTTTCATGTGGCATGTATTTTTATAGAAATGGCAAGTGATTTAATGTGTTTACAATTTTTATTTTCCTCTTGGCTTGAGCACCCTTGACAATTCTGATCAATTTTCATAGGACGGCCAACTAGAGTTAGAGCTTCTCCTCCCTAGTTTACTATAATTGATTTATGTCATAGTTCCTGATTCATTAGGTTTTTGATAACATCGTCAAAAATCATGGTTCTTGTAGGTGTTGAAGTGCTCATACCTACAATAAGGACCTATGAGTTGTTTTACATGGAGCACATTAGTAAAATGGTTCTGATCTTATCATCCAAATTATTTTAATAGAGGTTAGTTTGTTGGTTATTATATTGAACTCATTGACACTACTAAAGCACCCTCCATCTTGAGGCTGTATAATTTCTTCATTAAGAAAACCTAGTTTGATGTTGTGTTTTTCTCATATAGATCATGAAACTTTTGGTATGGACCATTTATTTTCTTCTCTTTGGCCACATTAAAGTAGATATACTTTGCTAGACATTGACAAATTGTGGCACTAGCCTTTTCTTTTAGTTGGACTCAACCTTCAACTGTCATCAATGAGTTTCTTTACTACTCCCTTAATTGACAAATTTTAATCCTTCAAAATCAGTATATCCTCCATCTATAATTTTCATGGAGGAAAATAATCCCTATTTAATTTTCCCATTTCACTCAACATTGTGTTCTCCTTGCTCAACAAAACGTAACTCAAAAAATATTCTAGCTCTGCTTAGTTAGACCCCACTAACATAAGAAACAACCAACAAACTAATTCTTTGATATCAATTGTTGGGAGGAAATATGGAGATCACCCACTCCTTCAGTGACCTAGAATGTTATCAAAAGCAACTATATCGACCCCTACAATGCACAGTCACAAATCTAGAGGGCTTCCAGTTGCCTTAAATTGTGTAAAGCAACTATCAAACTTCCTTTATTTTTCCAAGAATGCAATTTTCAGCATAAACTCCAACATTATTGATAATGCTCAGGATTGAGGTAGATGATGTATATAAGACGTGACAAAACTATTACTGTTAGTGTGATGAGTAGGTTACTTCGTAAGCTAGCTCAAAACCAAAGCTCAGGAAGGAGTAGCAATAAACCAAATGATATAATGCTAGAATACTCACACACAAAGGAATATAGGAGGTAGCAAAAACAATTTTAACATATTCAATTCTTCTCATCTTGCTTCACATGGACAACAAAATTTACATATATGAAGGGTTGATTCATACAATTATTGACTAAGGAATTTAGCCTCAAGGGTTAGCTCAATTGGTTGAGTCCTTGTCGTTAAAACACTTTTGAACTTGAGAGGTTGTGGGTTCAATTCTCTCAACACTCTTGAGCTCAGGGTTTGTGGTTGAGCCGACACAAAGTGATCCATTTGGGTGGATCTACTTGGTACAAATCTACTTGGCACAAATATTTTGTGGATGTAGCAATCACCAAACTCTGGAGTCCATGAACCACATAGAAAACAAAATTATTGACTAAAGCATCTAAAAACTTCCTATGAAAAAATAAAGATACATACAATCCCAAAAAGGACTATAACTAAAAAAAATTGGGCATTTAATAAACTATAATTATAGCATATCTACCACCTTGATTGTGCTAGGTAATGAGAGTTTGAACTGCTTCTAGCAATTTCTAGAGAGCACCTAAATTTTACTTCAAATTGACACAAATCACATCCATTAAATTGAAATTTCTCAACGTTGTCAAGAATCAAAACAAGAATACTTCAATGGTAGGAAAGATTATCCAATGCCACACTACAAGGATAATATGTAGCTAGAGCCAATCATGAACAATTAAGAAGAAAATACCATAATATAGAGGGGGGTTATGAGTTTGATTAAAGGGGGGCAACATTGTTTGTTTGTGAAATAGATTGAAGCTACGAATGATGCCACACCCACAGTCGTACACCATCAGTTGGCTCCACCAAAAGCGAGATCTTCGTGTCAGCCTACAGTGCCACCCACCTTATAGCATCAAGCCTTTTGCATATTAGGTATTGTGTGATGTTGCCCCCTGAAATCTGTGATTTTTAGTAGGTCAACCATACCTATGGAAGCGTCATGTTGTAAATGAATATAGACCTGATTATGTTATGTATCATCATCTAAACCTTTTAAGAAATTTCTTTTACGTGTGTCCTCATCTTTTAGGGGTGATGTTCAAACTATCTGTTTTTGAATTTGTTCCTTTAAAGAAATTTCTTTTATGTGTATCCTCATCTTTTAAGGGTGATGTTAAAACTACTTGTTTTAAAAAAAAGTTCTTTTAAATTTTTTTTTTATGTGTAACCTCATCTTTTAGGAATGATGTTTTTAAGGTCTTTTTAGGAGTGATGTTTTTAAGGTCTTTCACTCATAGAAATTAAGTAAATGAATGTAATCTTTACAAATAATTTGTAAGTAAAAATTTAAAAGCCCTATAAAGAAAATCTCTATTTTCATACTCTTAAACATTGGAACCCACTATAATTTCAGCGGGGATATAATCTTTGCTTGCAAAAATTCACTCAAATTAGCTTAAATTTTAGAAAAGTGATTAAGTCCATTTAAAATAAATATGTGATGATCAATAATACCATTTTGAGTATATACTAAAAAGACTTTTAAGAAAAATAGACTCATTTTTAGTGTATACTAGAAAGACTCTACAAATCTCATACACATGTTTTAATGCAATTTTGTAATATTGTTTCGACCTTAAACACTTTCAATAACAAAATGAAAAGTGATATTGGTCAACAATGAATACACAAAGGTCATGGTTTTATACATTAATCCCATTTAGCCAGCGATTGTGGTGTGTTGCTTAGCCAAAGGACCACGTAAAAACGCAGAAAAGAAGACGTCGTTGCCGGGGATAAAATAAGGGTCACCCGCGTGACAGCAGGAATCCTCACCACTATACTACAATGACAAAATATGTTAAAATAATTTTTCCATGACTCCTGTGAAATCTAAGCTGAAATGAAGTAAAAGCTAAATGAAATTGCTTGTTGGCTATCAATACTGCTTTGTTTGTGATTCAGTTTCCGCAAGAAATTATTATGAGCAGTGGGCATTATTTTGATTCCATCGTCCAAGTAGAAATTGAGTTATGGGGCAACGTATCTTTTGGTAGTTATCGATACACAAATCCACATATTTGATATACTATCTTTTGTTAAGAAACAATCAAGCCAATCATATATTCATAAATTGAGCAGCTCTTAGGTGAGGGCTTCACCTAGAGACTACCTCTGGCATAACCCTCTACTTCTTTTTCATTACACACATGAATATATATAGCTTACAATCAAATAGAGAAGTTAGAACAACCTCCAAAAGAATAGGAACTAAATCCTAATCAAAGGCATGTGCTCAACTAATGAACTCACTCCCTCCTAAAATATATTTCTCCATTGTCTTCAACACTCCCCCTTAATGGAGAAACAGTTCACTAGTACTCCTAACGTTTCCCTAAATAATTTTGATTCTTCCAAGAGGTTTAGTCAAAATATCTGCAGCGTTATCACAATTATTACAATATTCAACATGGATTTTCTTGGACTGAACCTTCTCCCTAACAAAGTGAAACTGTGTATCAATATGCTTTGTGTTTTTATGAAACACTGGATTATTTGTAAGTTTGATGGATCTATGGTTGTCACATTTGATAGTTGTTGCATCTTTTTGTTCTTCTCCAGCATCAGGAAGAAGTCTCCTCAACCAAACTGCTTCACATGTTACTGCACACATTGCTTGATACTCATCGTTTGCTCAAGAAAAGGATATCGTGTTCTGCTTTTTGCTACTCCATGCAATGACCCCAGACCCAATGCTAAATGCATAACCTATTGTGAATTGTCAATCATCTAGATTTCTGACCCATTAAGAGTCTGAGAAACATGTCAATCTAACATCAAACGAATCCGTATAAATAATACCAAAGTCTAAGGTTCCTTGCAGATACCTTAAGGCGCCTTTCGCTACAACCCAATAACTCTCAATAGGCTTTGACATGAATTTGATCAATACACTGACTGCATAAGCCAAATCCGGCCTAGTTGTAGTCAAATAGATTAGACTCCCAACCAGTTGTTTATACAATGTTGCATCTGCCTCCTTAGAACCATCATCATTCCGAAGTTTGGTATTCTTTTGTAAAGGCACTGTTGCAACTTTTCACTAATCCATTCTGAACTTTTTCAGTAAACTCCTGACATACTTACCCTGTGACAAAAAAGTCTGGTGGTAATCCCTACAGACTTCCAGACCCAAACAAAAGTGTAGCTCTCCAAGGTCTTTCATCTCAAAAACCTGTGACATCTGCTCTTTGATTTCTTTAGTGCATCTACATTTCCTGTAATGATAAGATCATCTACATATAAAGAAAAAAAAAATCCCATCTTTCTCAAACACAGTATACAAATTAGGGTCATTCTTGCTTCTTTTATAACTATGATGTAGGAGAAATGAATCAAATTTATCATACCATGACCAGGGTACCTATTTTAGTCCATACAATGCTTTCTTCAATCTACAAACTAAATGTTCTTCCCCCTGTTTAACAAACCCCTCGGGTTGCACTAAATACACTTCTTCTTTTAATTCCCCATTTAAAAATGTAGATTTCACATCTAGTTGGTGCTTCATCCAATGATATTTGCTAGCTAAAGAAATTCAAATTCTGATTGTGTTTAATTTAGCTACAGGGGCGAAGGTTTCCTCATAGTCTATACCTTATTTCTACGAGCACCCCTTTGCAACTAGCCTAGCTTTATATTTATCTATACTCCCATCTGCTTTAAATTTAGGCTTGTATAGCCATTTGAAACCTATGCGTTTTTTGCCTTCAGGTAATTCAACTAGATCCTAGGTTTTGCTTTTAAGTATTGATTCATATTCCTCTTCCGTGGTTGCCCTCCATTCACTATATTTACTTGCTTCTTTATAATTAGAGGGTTCAACAACATTTAACATATTAGTTATAAAAGCATTCTCCCTATATCTTGCTAGCAATTGAATTTGCATACCTGATCTCCTGAGTGGTGGAGTTTCTTCAAACCTGTTATGATCATCCCTTGGTGGACTTGGCTTGGCAACTACATTTATACCATCCACTTCATTTTTTTGCTGTTGCTGCTTCTGCTCATGGTTGTCTCCTATTTCATCACTCCCTTCTTCCATCAGTAAAGGCATGTGGCACTCTTCATTGGTACTCTCATGGTTTCCATCATTAACATGCTCCTAAAATACTATATCTCTACTTGAATTTATGACTAAAGGGATTAAACGATTTATAAGCTTTAAAATTTGTACAATACCCAACAAAAATGCATTTAATGGCCTTTGAATCCAGTTTCTCTCTATCCTCCTTTCGAACATGAGAAAAAGCTTTGGAGCCAAAAACTCTTAAATGAATTAATGAAGACCTAAATCCTAGTAAAGCTTCAAAAGGAGTTTTAAAATCTAGACTTTTTGTCGGACTCCTATTCTTCAAATACACTGCAATATTTATTGCTTCAGCCCAAAATCTATTAGAAAGATTCTTACCTTTTAGCATGCTACGAGCACACTCCACAAGGGTTTTGTTTTTCCTCTCTGCAACCCTATTTTATTGAGGAGTGTGGGGTATTGTGAAATGCTGCAGTATCCCATGGTATTTACAATATTTGATTAAACCAACCTTCTTGTATTCTCCCCCTTGGTCCAAGCAGAGAATCTTGATGAATTTTCTTTCCTGCTTCTCAATCATGCTTCTGAACTCTTTAAAGTATTAAAAAATATGATTTCTTTTTCTAAGAAAATATACCCAAGTGAATCTCGTACAGTCATCAACAAATAGTATGAAATAATAGGCACCTCGTGATGACCTCATTTGCATTGGCCCGTACAAATCAGTGTGCACAAGCTCTAGTATATCTCTCTTCTTTCTATCTACATTTACAGGAAACTCATCGCTATGCATCTTCCCAAGAGCACATGCTTCACAATCAACATGAAAATTCTTTAAATCAAAGAATACCATTAACCATACCTCGTTTCTGAAGTAGAAGTAAGTCGTTGAAATTAATATGGTTGAACCTTTGATGCCATAAGTCTTCTGCAGTCATAACTGATGAGGTTAAGGCTTGGTGTGGTACACTTCTCACATTCATCTTGTACAATCCTCCCACTCCAATACCTGATGCAATTGGCTTCCTACGAACTAGAAAATATTTAATCACACATTAAGATTTACAAAATTCTACCTTAAGATTCTGATATGTTAGCATAGAAACGGAGATCAGATTCTTCTTGATTCTAGGTACATATATTACATTTTGAATATGTCTAATATTTCCATTAGGCAAAATGACAGGCTTGTTACCATACCCTTTGATTTGGTACCCTCTATCATCGCCAAGATAGATGTTTGCTCCACTGCTAGTCTCTTTGAAATTTTCAAACCAATGGCTATTTCCTGTCATGTGGGTGGAAGCTCCTGAGTCCAAAAGCCAAGTTTCTACTTCATCATCCTCAACAGAAAACATAGGATCCAATACGAACAATCTAAGATTCAGATTATGTTCTTCATCAAACTTCTTCTTTCAACAATATTTAGCTATATGACCAACTCTACCACAATAGAAACATTTGGTTGTTGAATTATTTCTATTGGAAGACATACCTTGAGATGGAGGTGGCTTTGTTTGTGGCGTTCCTCCGCTTTTGTGTGCTACATTTTCCTTTCCTCTGAAGGGCTTCTTCTTCGCCATTAGAGCAAGGTCTGAACTCTGGGGTTTGAGAGTTAATCACCTTTCCTCCTCTTGCATTAAAATCCCTGTCAATTCTTCAAACTTGGGGGCTTTTTCTCTCACATTCAACCCAGTGATGAACATCTGATAGTCATCAATCATACCATTCATGGTAATCGTGACCATATCAATATCTGACATATTTTCGGCAATGTCACCCAACTTATTTTTGAGCTCCTTGATATGAGAGATGAACGATGCCACTGATTCATTCTCCTCCATCTTAATGGAGAGAATCTTGCTCTTTAAGAGCAATAAGCAATTTGTGTTCTTGATCTCGTACAGGTCCTTGAGCATTGTATAGATGTCTGTTGTAGATTTACATTCGCGGATATGAGGAATAATGCAATCTTTCACAGACAATTTAAGCAGCACCTTTGCTTTATTCTACCTCTTTTCCTGATGATAGATTGTTGTTGTTGTTGTTTTGCCTATAGCATTAGTCGGCTTCAACTCATCACCGCTCAGAATCTCCCATGCATTTTGCCCCTCCAATAGGGTTTGCAACTCGAATTTTCAATTAGAGTAATTGGATTCATTGAGCTTATTGCTCTCATTCAGGGATGCCTCTGCCATCTAGTTATTCATCTTGACACTAAAAAAAACACCGACCTCCAGCAATTAAAAACCAAATCTATCCCAGATCTCAAGGCACCTTCTCAAAAATGCAACCTTGATTGCATAAGCCAATATGCCCCAATTCAATTTAATTCAAAGAGAGCCTTTTAAATTCAATTAAAAAAATATTTGAACAATACCCTCTTCTCAAGTCTGATCTAAAAATCTCGTTGTCTCTCCAGCCAATATTAAAAAAAAACTCTGATTCGATCCACAGGGAAGTGCAGCAACAACCTGTGTGGGAATCGATTGTGGGTGGATCGAAAATGAACGCCAACGAAAAAAAAAAGATTAACACAATCTGGTAGATTGTGCAGCTGAAGTAGATAATGAAGCGATGGCGTGCCCTTGCCCTAAACCACAAGGTCTCGGAATCAACTCCCTCTTCTTACGATAATAAAGGCAAAGATCTACTACGAAGACGAAGTTCGACTTCGATCACAAAGGTAGAGATCTACTGTGGAGATGGAGTTTGGCTTCAATCACAAAGGCAGGCTCACCATACCTTATGAAAAAGATCTATTCAAGCATCTATTGAGAGTCAAGTTGCCACAACTATCGAGCATCTATTTCGCTGCCACCGCTGCTTTTAGGTCAACAGTCCTTGCCCACGATTCACCGAAATCAGGTAAGCTCCATGATTCAACCTTCACGTTCACGCTCACCGCAGCACAATTTTCTCATCTATGCCACACAAGCATCATCACCACCACATAGTTTTCGTCGTCATTCCGGCTTCTTGGAGCAAATGGAGGAATAGAGTTCAAAATAGCATACTCTGTTGCAAGGATTTTTCTCCTCTTCCCTATTCTCTACCGACTCAACCTACACTGGTGCCTTGTGATCTGATCATACAGAGATCCTGGGATCGGAAGATGATCCTGTGGATGCTGTCAAGCCAAGATCTGTTACGCCTTGAGTGAATAGTCTCCACTATCCTAGCAATTTCTTGATCTCCGACTACACCAACTACAAGCTCAGACTTCACTGCTTGATCTCTGGTTGTACCAACTACAATATCGGCCTTCACTGCTTGATCTCTTGCTGCCCCAAATTTGATATAGGGAATCAAGAAATCGACGAGTTGTTCCACAATTTCCGTAGCAGGATAGACTCCATGACTAGTCAATGTGAATCGATGGGTAATCACAACACTCACCCTGATAATCACAATCAAACACGGTAATCACGGTGAATGCCAAACAATGAGTCAGATAGCGGGATGCAGCTCCAGCAATCCAAACTATGATCAACACATTCGATCAGCCACAACACTCGATCACTATATCATTCAAAAAACTCGATCCTGACCTTGAGTTCCAACCTAAGCTCTAATACCATGTTAATAAATAATCAAACCAATGATATATTCATAAATTGAGCAGCTCTTAGGTGAGGGCTTCACCTGGAGACTACCTCTGGCAGAACGCTCTACCTCTTCTTCATTACACACATGAATATACATAGCTTACAATCAAATAGGGAAGTTAGAACAACCTCCAAAGGAATAGGAACTAAATCCTAATCAAAGGCATACACTCAACTAATGCACTGTTTCCCTCCAAAAATATATTTCTCCATTATCTTCAACATCTTTTTTAGTTAGACTTAGATTGCAACCATTGCAAGGTCAAATTCAAATAGTGACTCTCTCACCTGACTATAGTCATATCTTTCTCATCACATTTTGAATTAATACCAAATTTGTACCTTAGTTCTTTATCAACAATACTATGTATATTTAAGTACGCGTTGGTATTTTTGTTTGCATTCTTTGACGTATGGCCCATCTCTCAATCATAAGTGATATGTCCTTTCTTAACACACTATTACACACATTTTTGTTTTTTTTTAATCTAGAAGAATTGGTACCTAAGTAAACCCATGTGACCACTATAACACATGCTATTATAATAGAAACAAAATTGAATAATGGACACCTTTCCATCTTTTTTCTATTTAGCTATAAGTATCCAACCACCCCTCTTAAGAGATTGAATGGGAGGAGATTGAACAAAAAAAACTCAAAACTTGAGAAAATTGAACTAATTTTACTTGTGAAAATTGAACTAATTTTTTAGGTATACGCTATAATAATAAAAAAATGCTAATGACTAATATTACATGGATTGGAATAACTAAGTTGTAACTTGCAAAAACACAAACTTGGCCGATCAATCAACCAACCAATTATTGATATTTTTTTTCTTCCTCGTGCTTTTTTTTCCAAAATTGAAATAAGTTAGGAGTGAACACTTCAAAATTGTAAACTAAATGCTGTAAGAAATGTCTATTATGAAACTTTAAACTACAAGTAAGTTGATGAAAGAATACGTTAAGTTGGAATGTGAAATAACAAGGAATTTGATGAAAGAACAATTTAAATTGGAAATTGAAATGATCCTTAAAAAATTATTGAGACCGCAATAACTTTTCATTTTTTTTTATACAAGCCGATAGGCAGGTTATATTATAATAGTTGTATTGTTTTTTATTTTTAGTTAAAAAAATTTGGACTCTTTGATTTTGTAAAAAAATTTATAAAATTTATAAATTTCACTACAAATTATTATATTAAAGTTAATTTTATAAAAATTAAAATTGTTTTTTAAATTTTTGAAATTAGAAAATTTTGTTTTTTGATTAGCTAAAAGTTCTCTTTTGTAAGTTGGTAGGACTACATCTTTATCAATTCCAATATGTCGCCTTGATGGGGTAGGGATTGAACTCATAACTTCACATCAAAAACTACCTTAAACAATGCACCTTAACAATGCACCTGATCACCATCTATCCAAGACCCTAAAGACTAATTAACTAAAAATATTGATTAGATTATTTTTATATTGTTTATTTTTGAATATATATATATATCTATATATATCTATATATATATATATATATCTAATTCTTACTTTAATAGTATTTATAATGTGACACTCCATCTATTATGAATCTGTACATGCATGGTCCATGTGCAAACCATCTAAATGATTGTTTTATGCACGTATTGATTTAGACCATTGAAAATATCGCCAATGCCAAACAAATGATGTCTTCGAAATTACAGATTGTCTTAATAACCCAATTCTAATTAGGATAATTAAATTAACAAATACAGACATTAAACAGAAACACTATGATAATCATGTGTGAATTATTACAGAGATACAATGATGGACCATAAAAAAATGTTTTGAGATCTCAGCTTGAAACACTAATTGTAATGAAAACAATGAAAGATAATTACAGATCCTTCATCATCTAACTCTATTTTTTCCCTCCAACAAAAGAAAAACATTAGCAAGATCAAAACATAGATGGGACGCCCATCGAGAATGACTTGGATGTTATTATTACAACATTAAAATATTTTGTGTTAAGTTATTTATGTTATATTTTGTTTAATTAATATATTAGAAATTTGTAGTTTAAATTTATAAATACAATTTTTTTTAACATAAAATATATGGATATTTATCTAATAAGTTAGTTTATTATTAATAATATATTTTAATTTTTTTTAATAAACCAAAAATATTTAAAAAAAAAATTAAATACATATGTAATTATAAATTTGATTTCTATTAAATTTTAGTAATTATTTAGTTCACTTTTTCTAATTTTTTCGTTGTTTCGAGCATATTTTTAGTGAACTTTTTATAGTTTTCTTTTTTTTTCCTAGTTACAATAATTTTCGCTATCAATTTTTTTTTTGCACAAGAGACATATACTAAGCAACAATGCTGCATATAACACTTGTTTTTATACTTCAAAGAGTCCTCAAAAGCTACAACACCCCTCAACTTAACAACGAGAAGGGTATAACAAAATATAAATAAACAAACATTAATTTTAATTATCGGTTGTAAAAATTTAATATATTTTAAATTAATATCTGTATTATATAAAATGTGTTAATTAAATTGTAAACTTTAAAATTACATTTAAGTTTTGGAAAAAAAAAATATATATATATATATATATATATATATATATATATATATATAATATATATATATATATATCTTCATTTATTATATTCAATTTTTTTTTTTCCTTCTAAGTATATTTTCTAACCATTTTTGTCCATAATTTAGTATGGATGTGTTACAATTACAAATTAACTTATGTAGTTTACACAATGCAAGTACTCTAAATGTTTTTCAAGGCATTAAATCTATTTATAAATTTAAAAACACATTTTAAACTAGCACGGCCATATAAATTAAATGATTAGTAAACATTGATAAACATCAAAACACTTCTCTCATGATACATCTCATATTACTAAAATACAATTTAAAAAACATAAATTTTAACTTTATTTTAAATTATTATTATGATCTCCCCGATGGGGATGGAAAGTGTTGATAGGAGGCCCAGGACATGGGCTTCAATTTACACACCACACGTCATCAATGATATTATAATGTGTTGGGAATGCTTCGTCGAGCATTCAACAGGTGAAGGTTCAGGATATTTTCTTGAGTATAATTGGTCTTGGCTTTGTCGTGGAGCTCATTTGCAGCTTTCGGGCGATGAGGGATAGGATTGTAATATGAGTAAATTTTCCAGGTGCGAAGGGAGGCTTACTAGTCAAGCCATTCCCTACTCCTTGCTTAAATATGGTTGATGTGTGCTATGTGTGGGGGAATTCCAATGCAACGTTGACTATGTTGATGACTCATAGCTCCATTTGTGATCCAAGGACGAGTTTTGTTTCTACGGCCAGAGATAATCCGGTGCAAGTTTGGAGTGTAGTGGCTTACGCAGTAGGGTTCATACTCCGCCTGGGTCTCAGTCTAGCACCCCTCACTTTTGAGAAGGCAATTTTGTCTTGGTAATCTATTGATGGTTGAAGTGATTGGTATGTTTTGTTTGGTATTGGCCCCTATATAGGATCTATTGTGGGCATGGTGTTCATTATATCTCGTGGTAAGTGTTCTGTAGTGTTGGTTTTGCAGCTTGAGGGGAATTTTTTTTGGAGGCCTATATTCAGTGGTCACACAAGTGACCCAAGGTGGAGGCTTCGGGTAGTTGGGTCTCATCAATTCTTTGTATGTAACGTGGATGCGTTGGGGCCATGCTTGGGGTTAAATTTTCTTCATTTCCAATTGACATTTCTCTCTATTGTGGGCCTGGTGTTCAGTGTTTGGGACCCTGGTTCACTCTTAGAGGCTACAACAATGATGAATCATCAGGGATGCAACACGAGGACCACACCATCGATAGGACAATTTCAACGTTGGCAAAGTTTTCTTCTGTTGATTTCTGGTAGCATCAGATGTGCTCTAAGTCTTAAATTTTGCAGGGAGGCTTGGGCACATGTACCCGAAAGCGTTTTGGGAAATTCCACCCGAAGGCAGTTTTATTAAAATAATTAATTATTTTTAATGGGTCCCTAAGTCTAAACTTAGGAAATTAAAAAAATTAATGGGTATTAATCTAATTGTGGGTGTAACTTCTAGAAGAAGATGAGGATCAAGTAGAAATGATCTTAGTCATCGATTAGCTTCTAATCTGGGCCATTGAATGTCAATGAGAAGATTATTTAAGGAGGCTTGAGAGTCATTTGGAAGACACACAAAGAGTTGATCAATCAGATCAAAATGCTGAAGTTATAAGCAACACAATGATTTGTAGTAATCATGATGAGAGGGGCAGAGGGAGTTTTGGTTGGTCTATCTTCTCCAAAGCTAATAATACTTAGTGGAGAGGCAGAGATACACACAGGGGAGGCAGCGCAAAGGCCAGAGAGGGTGATGCAAAGCCAAAAAGGGCTCACACGGGCCCCACGCAGAGCAACACAAAGCCTTCACGCAGAAGTCTAAGATTTGTTGGGAGGCTTACATTTTTGACCCGAGAGAGATGGAATCAGGTCCTGAGAAGAAAATAGATCTCCATCAGAGGTGACACATGGCCTTATAGGCTGATGTAGGCCCAACATGGGTAGTGCAAAAGTAGTCGGGGAACTCATTGGTTCAATTGCCGGATCAGCCGAGACTTGTAGTGTAGAGTGAGGTAATCTCACTAATTTCTTTTGTCGGGTGATATTATCTATAACTGGATTGTTAGGAAGGCATCCAATAGTTGTATTTAGAAATACTTCAACTTAATAATAAGAAACCTTAGATCTGCTACACCAGTTTTCCCACACTGAGTTTTTTCGAGGACATTTGTCCAAAAACAACTGTGTCATTTGTGTTGTATGTTTCTCTATTGTTTAGTCTCTTGTTTCGACATATTATTTAATTGGTGTAAGTCGCATTGTATGTATTTCAATGTTTGTTGTAGGAAATTGCAAATAGCTTGTTCATGTAAATCTAACAAGTAGGAGAAATATCATCAGTTGTTGTAGTAGGGATTTTGGCT
Source organism: Pinus taeda (assembly GCA_000404065.3). Classification (NCBI taxonomy): domain Eukaryota; kingdom Viridiplantae; phylum Streptophyta; class Pinopsida; order Pinales; family Pinaceae; genus Pinus; species Pinus taeda. The sequence continues at coordinate 18,617 of APFE031562423.1, read as the reverse complement.
TAAGAAATTTTCTATCAGAGTAGTGCAGGTGAGACAAGAAGAACAAAGCCATAGATCCTAGCTAAGAAGAAAATGAGATTGAAATAGTTGTAGGAGGCAGTAGTTTGAATCTCCAGAGGGGTTTGCGCAGTCCAAGCTGGAGTGGTGAATTTTCAAGGAAGGACTTCCAGATTGAATTTTTTCCATTGAAGAGGGAGCAACGATGAGCCTCATCATGAGGAAGATCTGGTGGGATGCAACTTTTCTGCAGGTCATTTTTTTTGGGCAGAAAGACGTCAAAAGAGAGAAGAGAAGCACAGTGAGGGTAGTCGTGGAAAGAATATATCACATACCCAACAAGCCATAATTTTTTGCACATCATAGACACAAACCATAGGATTTTTCAAAGTTGGCAAGAGTGATTCAAGATTGTTGCAGAAAAAATCTAATAGGGTATACGTGGTTTGAATTTGCAGATAAGACTTCTCTTGAACATATTGGTGACATGACTCCGAAATTTGGATGCATTTGACTCAAAATAGGATCAGAGGTCATGGTGACAATAGGATATAATTAGATGAGAGGCAAATGGATTCCCCAAACCCAGTAAGTCAAGTAACGAAGTGAGGATAAACCAAACCTGACATGAGATACAGATAAATGTCATGTTCAAGAGCAACATGATCCCTTTTATAAAAAATACATGATATATGTTTCATTCCATTTTTCCCCACTATTTCTAGTGAGTACCTCTTTATTTTTAATCTCAAGATTGAAGAGGATACCATATGCTTGTTGTATAAATTCATCCTTCGGATGAATCCATCCTATTATTTGTAGCGAGCCCTAGAAAGGAGTAGCTCAGTCTTGTCATGGTGACAAGTCCTTCTTCGTTTTAGTTTTACGAGTCCGACGAAGGGGTAACTCAATATCCTTTTTATGTTTAGAGAGTTTGTAAAAAAGGCGAAAAGAAAACTCTAGATGTCCCTTTTCGTAGATAGTCTCTTAAGTCCAAAAAGGTAAAAAACAATACTCAAGAGAACTTCTTAGCCATGTTTGACTAAGGTATTCCTTTTTCATGGCTAGTCTATCTCAATCTGGAAAAGGGTTAAACTTATCCTTAGTAGACATATTTTCATTTACTTTTATGAGTTCAAAAAGACAAGTGCTCGGATATTTTTTCATTTTTTGAGAGTTTGAAAAAATCTAAAAGAGGACTCCTCCTAAATGAATGAATGGTATAAAAGGATAACAACTAGTTCTGGTGATGATGGAACTGCTAAAAACATGCAAAGGTCAAGAAGCTAGCTAATAAGACCACTCATCGCAGTGGTTCCTCAGGCAAGGATAAAACAACCAAGTGAAAGTGTATGATCAACCAAATAGATGGTCACGAATGAATGAAAAAACCAAGGTTCATTTGGCAGAAAATGGAAATCACGAGAGGTAAAGTGGGAATGGTTTCATTTTTACACAAGCTTGAAACATGGGAAACTATGCTTGAGGATACTTTAAGATGGTTTCATTTTTTCACAAGCTTGAAACATGAGAAAAAACTATGCTTGGATTTGGTTTCATTTTTACACAAACTTGAAACAAAGAAAAGCTATGCTTGAGATAAGTTTGCATGCCCTCATCATAACGAATCAATTCGAGGTGCATGCCCCCCAAGCTTCATTTCATTCATCTAAGTAGACTACTAGGTACTAACAGGTGGATGGAATGAAGGTTCATTTATGAGATCAAGTAAAAGGCTCAACTGAGCATTTATAAGATCTAATCAAAGACTCGAATTGGAAGGGGATTTGTCTCATTTTTTAACTAGCTTGACACAAGAAAAGAACCATGCTCATGACACCTTATGTCATTTTTTAACACGATTGACGCAAGGAAAGGAACTCTTCTCTTACACATTGTTTCATTTTTTAAGGAGCTTTACATAAGACAAGAAACTCTACTCCGACACCTTGTTTCTTTTCTTAAGGAGCTTAATACAAGACAAGGAACTCTACTCTAAAAAACCTTCATTCATTTTTTAAGGAGCTTGACACAAGACAAGGAACTCTACTCCGAAAAACCTTGATTCATTTTTTAAGGAGCTTGACACAAGAAAAGGAATTGTGCCAACACCTTGTTTCATTTTTTAAGGAGCTTGACACAAGTCAAGGAACTATGCTCCGAAACCTTGTTTCATTTTTTAAGGAGCTTGATACGAGAAAACGAACTCTTCTCTGACACATTGTTTCATTTTTTAAGGAGCTTGACACAAGAAAAGGAATTGTGCTCCAAGAATATTAATCATGGACCATAAAAGGCCATGCCTTCTAAGAGGTTCTCATCAAATGGGAGAAAACCACACTAAAGGGATATATATCAAGGGATCTAATGGAAAGATCAGGCTCCAATACCCCCAATACATGATGCACTATATCATTGACTACATGATCAGTAGACGCGGGCATGAAATAGGTGGCCACATAAGTAACCTGTGGTGGGGGTGATACCACTTGAATACAAGGACCATTTAGGTAAGATGGTAGATTGGGATTCAAATTAGGATGAACAAACAAAAGTTGATCAATGGTCACGATTATTCCTTCATGCGGGAAACATATGACACGAAAGAGAGAAGAGACAAGAGCTCCCATGACATAAACATAGTCATGGACAAGGAGTAAATTAAAATCCAAAGGACCTTGGACAACCATCACATCGATATAGACGATTTTTCCTATTCCTGGCCCTATATCCTCTTTCCATGGATCCCTTCCTTGCAATGTGGAACTCCTCCCTCTTTTCATGGATCCTCAATTCCCTCTCCTTCCCTATAAATGAATTTCCCACTATCCACTAATGGTTGGTTTCCATCCTAGTGTTGAATTGTTCCCAAATGCTACCCATTTGCAGAGAAAAGGTGCTTGAAGGCTAAGGCTTGGACTTGGAATCTCACTTGAAGGAGGCTTCCAACATCAAGGCTTCATTGGTTGTAATGCTCCCTTTTTCATATAATAATAATACAATATATGTTTTATTTCCATAAATGTGTCAATTATTGTCCATTTATTGTAATGCTCCTTGATCTGTTACATAATTTGTATTAGAAAATATTATGATTTGCATAGTTTTATTGCCTTCACTTGATATTTCTTGCATGCACTCATTTATACTAGTGAAGAGGAGATCATGAGATTGGAAGCCAAAGAGTCAAGGTCGACATCAAGGGTATTAGCATCAGATAGAAGTAGGAGATATATCCTCCTTTATATTTTATAGTATGAATTAAGAAATATTGCATGTAGTTGTTTTATGTAGTTGCTAGATCCTCCCATAGGACTAGAGGGATCATTTCTGTCTGCAGAAAGGATTTCCTGCAGAACACCAATCTGAACTGCGCAATTCCAATCATCAAGGTTGATTGTCTTTAAGGATTACGCAGTTTCTAGAGGCAAACCAAAACTTTTGTGTGACCAAGTTGGGAGATTAGCGTGTGACTTAGAAGAATCATCTAATTAGCAAACATAAGCAAAAATGAAAAGATAAGTCTCAGTCGAAGCACGAATACCTAGATCAGTGCTAGATGAGTTGTTGTGGTTAATAAGGAAGGATCCAAAATCAAAGCATAGGAAAAATTTTGGAGTGTGATTGTAGCTGCTACAACATTACCCAAAGGCCAGTTTTTACACACATTAGATCTGTGGCTTGAAGCCATGGTGCCCATGTTCACAGTCACCAATATGGATTCTCGGTCTTGCACACTAGCCAATCCTTCTGCATCATCTGTCACCTCTTGTTTGTCTGCACCAGTGGCAGGGCTTTCTTTGGATTCTCTCCTCTCTCCAATTTGTCTGCACCAGTGGAAGGCCTTTATTTTGATGCTCTCCTCAATTCAGATATGGGCGAGGTTTGTGGCCTCCAATCGACCCTCTCGTACCAAATTTCTTGACTTCTCAATATTGAGAAAAATGATCCGTTGGCTCTATCGACATATCTTCTTGACTGGATATGTGTGCGAGTAAAGCCTCCCTCTATCCCATATTAGTCACTTACTCTCTAGAATAGAGAAGATGAGAAATTCGTAGACTGATAGATCAATGGAAGGACTACTGGCAATATGTACCACTATATTGTTTTGTTTGAGGACTCACATTTATATTAGGGAGTCACAGAAAAAGAGAATGCTTGGAAAAGCTTTTTTAATCCACTTGTCGGGTACCAAGCATCCACAGTTATGTGGGAATACAAAATAACAGCTGACTCCTTTCAAAAATTTTACTTTCTATATTCATCATTCATCCCCCCTTTTGAAGGGTCATATTGAATTTGACTAGAGGAGTTTTAGGATCATCGTTCATCCCCTCTTTGAAGGGTTATAATGAGCCTGGATGGGGGAACTATGGATTTTATAGATTAAAGGTTCAGTGACCTACATTAAAATATCACTGGTAGTAACAAAGACAACCAAATAAAGGTTTAAACGATGAGGTTCCACATATGTGCATGTCCAGGGTTCTACTATGTGAGTGGAGCAGTTATTTTACTAGGGTTTTCGACAACGTAGCCATCAAGCTAGATGGAGGCTATCAAAATCCATGGAGATAATCAAGAATTTAGATGGAGGAAATCAGAAGCCATGGGCATATCCCTTCCAGGGATCTTTAAGTTAAATGAGGGATATATGTGGTAAAATTGGGCATGTTGCAGTGAACCCACCAACCTCGTAGAATGCACCCGATCTTGACCAGAGATGCCACGTTCACTCAGAGGGCAACGGACAATGAGAAACTCACGGTACTACTTAATGATCGATGATATTCCATGCCACGAGGTACCAAATTGTGATATCGTATATGAAAATCTTCAATAAATAATTTGGCAAAGCTAATGTTTTACATTCTTCAACAACACATAAAATTTATTTTTCAATCAACTGAAAAAAAATAAAACCAACTAGGGTGACACTGAATACCACCGAAGATGGATATGTTGGCTAGAGTGAGACTAAATCCCATTGAATTTCCTTGCATGAAACCCTCAGGATGGTAGGATGTACATCTCTGATACCACTGTAAGATCCCAAACAATGAAATAATCAACATATTTGGCACATTTAGGTGTTCTCATAAAAACATTTCAAAAAAACATTGAACACAAAGGGATTTAGAAAGATGTGGCTCTTATTTCATTTAATACTTAGAAAATGTTACATGCCCAAATACAAGCAAAATAATGGATCCCCTACCTCGGCATACACAACTACTCAATGCATAAGAAAACAAGACACTAGAGCACAAACGTGAACCCTGGATATATCCACAAGTTAGATTACACCCACAGGGTTTTCGTCCTTGGGATAAACTAGAACTGGCCTCACCAATTTCTCAACAAATAAAATATATAGACAACTCAAATGATCCCATTGTTTGGCCCCAATCCCTTTTTATAAGCTTGATGGACTCTCTAGAAGCCTTATTTTATTGTTTTTTATTGAAAAATGAAAGAAAATACCATGGATTTATACCATGGGCGAATGCCACGGTAAATACCATGGGAATATTCTGTCCACTTTGACCATCCTAAGAAAAGAGAATATGACACTCAAGAGATGAAAACTCATCCATTTATAAACTAACCGGACTCGAGGAACAGGATTCACGGTAGCTCTTATGCTTGCATGCCTTCAAGCAACCCTATCCACCATCACAATTTGAATCTTTTGTAAATAAATTCTTAGAAACCTGTGGGGGACTACTTCTATCTTTAAAAGTGTTCGGGGAACTTTTTTGTGGAAAAAATAAGCAATCTTATTGGGAAGGCCAATTGGACAAACTTCAACGAATACTCCCATTGAAATAAAGCAGAGACTTCAAATTAGTTTCGATGTACTCGATGTTGAAGAACGAGATATATTCCTAGATGTTGTGTGTTTTTTCATAGATGAGGACAGGGATATGGCCGTTAGAATATGGGACAGGTGCAACTGGAAAGGATTTCATAATTTAGAAGACAGGTGTCTCATAGAAGTGAACAATAAGAGTGTGATACATATGCATGATCACCTTCATGATCTGGGAAGAGATATTGCCAAGGCTCTAGGATTGGTGTGTGGGACAGACAAAATTGATGACTTGTTGCAGCCATCACCTGTAAGTGTTAAATCATTCAAACCCGCATAAATTATTGAATTCAAAATTTGTGCACATGTTTAATTCTTCATCTTTTCTCAAGATTGAACAAGTAGTAACCCAAGTGCGGGGAATTAGGACATTTTATAGATATTATGGGCATCGAAACAAGCTCTTAGAAATGATATGGCATCGAGGAACATTGAAAATTCCTAAAAGGGAAGATGATCTCTTGGAGAGCATTTTGACAAGGGTGCACTTGCCAAACCTCATATGGATTAGTTGGTACAACTGTTCCTGCTCTTCGCTTCCTTCCTGGATTCCAATACAAAATTTGAGGGTTCTAGAAGTGCGCAAGAAGGAATGGACATCATTGTGGGAAGGTGAATGTCAGGTGCATAGAAAATTATTGAGTTAAAGTTTATATGGTTAATTGACATTTAATATAGCCTAACATGATTCTCAAAAAAATTGAAAGGGTTTTTGTTTAAGAATATTTCTTATAGTTAAGACGTTGAACATTTTGTAGGCCCCCTTGAAGTTGTGGGGTTTAGAGATTAAAGGCATCCTCTGGGATATTCCAACTCTATAGGGCGGATCAAGTTCCTCGAACAAATTTATGTGAGTGGGTTAGAATGTTTCCCACACAAAATATTAATATTGCTAAAAGAATTGTCAACTTCAGCCATTAAAGACTTTGGTGTTAAAAATATGTATAGAAATGAAGTCACTCCTAGATTCCTTTGGTGATATAAGAAGCCTCCAATGGATCGATCTGTGATGGTGCACGAATTTGGAGAGGCTGTCAGAAACCTTTGGGAATTTAATTAAACTTAAATATGTTAACTTGAGCTATTTCTCAAAGTTAACCATGTCAAGTGAAGCACTCGGAAATATGAGCACGGTCGAGCACATAAATCTGGAAGGGTGCATGGAGATTGAGGTGTTTCCTTTGAAAGTAGCGCACCAAAGGTCGTTAGAGGAATTAAATTCATTAGAGACCAATCTAAAAGAATTTCCAAATGTGATTAGAGAGCTAAGAAATTTGGAAGTTTCATGTGTAGGAACTTGAATACATTGTCGTGTTCACTCGGTGGCTTGAGGAACTTGAATATATTGTCCCTGTACGATTTCCTATAATTGAAACGTTTTCCGACTTCTTTTGGACATTTACCTTGGTTGACTATATTAGATGTAGAGGTTTGTCCCGTATTAAGCGAACTCTCTCGGTGACTTTAAGACATTGCAGTTGTACGTAGTCAGAAATTGAGATGTTTTACGTCTTCTGTCGGACAGTTGATTGACTTAAGCATAGAGTTTTGTGTCATAATGGAACTTCCCTGACTTGTGGAACTTGAAGACATTGTGGCTGGAGGGTTGCAAGGAATTCAGATGCTTGTCGGTTTCTATTGGACGGTTGCCTCAGTTAATTGATTTGAACATATGTGAATGTCCGATAAGCGAACACCCCCACTCTCTCGGTGATTTGCATAACCTGAAGACATTGTGGCTGAAGGGTTGCAAGGAATTGAAATGTTTGTCCGCTTCTGTTGTATAATTGACTCAGTTGATTGAGTTCAAAGTATAGGGATGTCCCATAAGAGAACTCCCCCACTCTTTTGGTGACTTGAGGGAATTGAAGACATTGTGGTTGAAGGATTGCGAGGAATTGAAATGTTTGTCGGCTTCTCTTGGATGGTTAACTCATTTGATTCAATTTAAAATATGGAATTGTACCATAAGCCAACTCCCCCACTCTCTCTGTGACTTGAAAAACTTGAAGACATTAGAGTTGAGTGCATGCGCAAAGTGGAAATGTTTGTCATCTTCTGTTGGATGGTTGACTCAGTTGACCATGTTGACATTACGCAGTTGTCCTATGAGCGAACTCCCATGGCTCCATGCCTTGAGTAACCTGAAAACATTGTTGTTGAATGGTGGACGTGAGTTAGAAGAGCTTTAAGGGGTTGAACATCTGAGGTATTTAGAGCACTTGAGCAGATATGGATGTGTGAAGCTAAAGAACGTACCAGGCTTGGCGCAATGCACAAATATTCAATGGCTCAGTGTTAAAGGGTGCTCTCAGTTAGAGGAGTTGGAAGGTGTCGAGCATTATACATCTTTACATCGACTCATTGCGTATGGATATCTGAAGCTCAAGTGGGTTGCGGGAGTCATGTTGCAACTGCACCAATGATTGAAATGAGCACTCGTATTGAATGAATCTGATACATGTGCATATCTAGAGGACTCGTATTGAATGAATCTGATGGATGTGCATATTTATCCGATGAATAGAAAAGTAGAAGAAAAAGAGAGTTGTGTATATTTTATGGATTTTTCCAATCAAGGGTTAAATTTGACAGTGACTCTACCCATCAGGGAATTTTTTTATAGCGGTTTATTTTTAAAATGCTTATCACATGACTTTTAATATTTACTTGTATACGTTTTATCCAATTTTTGCAGAGTTTATTCATAATTGTTGCAAATTTTCCATTTCATGTTGTACCAATGTCTTCAAGTCTCATTGCTACACTTTCTTTTGAGACTTTTTTTAAGATAGAAATAGTGAGAAAATAGATGGAAAATGTGTATCTGCATATCTGTAATTTTATTTATTTATAAGAAATAACAAAATATATATATATATATATTCATAATTACTCTCGGATAAAAATAGTGAATGTAGATATTGTTGCAACTAATTTAGACAAAAATAATAATTGAAACACACATACCATGTTTTCCATTTAAGTCACTTCAATGCCAGTCCCATTAAAGAAACAATAGTTGTGAAATAAGTTTCAAACCAAAAACGTAATGTGCATGAACTATGTAAATGTTCAAAAACTGCATTCAATATCAACATGTACACAAACCAAATTTTGGATAGTTTCACCAAAACAGGTAATTGTCAAAAGACAACACCATTACAAACATAAACATAAAAGCAAAAACTTATAATATTTAATATTATTCTTTATTTAGCATGTTTCCAAATGTCATATACCCTATCCCATTCCACCATCTATGAATCAAGCCCAATCAGGGACATTTGCTTCGAGGTATCCAATGCAACGAATGATAGCTTTGTTCTTCAAACATCATTTATTATGTTTTGTCTTGAGAATCCTCTATCACATGCTACTGTACTTGCAGGAATAGTAAGTATTACGTACCATAACTTTGACAGGTTAGGAAAATTTGTATGCAACACTGTAACATTAAAAATCCTCCATGAATCTTTCATGGATGATCCCTCATAGTTAACACAAAGAGTGTCAACAAATGGATGCAACTGTTTCAAACAAGCCTCAAAATCAAATGTTGTTTTGTTGTTTGCACTTTCACAATAAGGATGTTGTAAGTGTTGAAAAAAAAAATTTGAGCCATCGCTTTGAATTTAGTTATCTGCCATGAACGTCCTTTAATTAATGGCAAGGGCTAAACAACCTTGCTGAGTTGAAAAATGCAAGATTATGGAATCTTTTGTTCAAACTCTTTACTGAACCTTCAATACAAGGTTTCCATGATTATTTTTGTATATCAACACATTCATCATATGCACGTGGAATTACTATCATAATTCATGCCTATGAGCAAGCCCCTCCTTATCACATATTTCTAGAAATCCAAATTTAAAGGCACCTAAAAATTTAGATAACATGTTCCACCTGAAAATGTGTCACTTTTTCAAAACCACATTTCCAAAGTGTTTACAGTGACATCTATGGCTTCCCCTAAAGAGCTGACATCAACATACTCTTATTGGTATTACTTGTTCAACTTGTTTAATTCACACCTTATATCTGCAAGCATATGTAAACAAAATTGTATTGAAAAGATCCTTGTCTTATCATACCATGAGTCTTTTCTTTCATTTTCCACAATGTTAATATGGGAGGCATAAGTACAACAAGTCTTCAAATAACTTGTCCCCTTGAAAGCAATCTAACTCCATGGATTTTAAAAGCTTGAGGATTTTCAAGTTTCATAAGTTCTTTTAGAGCAATAAGTTGACTATTTCTTTTCGTAGAATTTTGCACCCAAGAATACCCCTTATTTTCTATTTTCTCAACCAACAATAATTCATGTATTCTTTTTGAAGCATCTGGCATGGCTAAAGCTTCATGGTGAGAAATGCAATGAAAACCTAGAAGACTATGTACATCTTTCTTCAGGAAAGTAATAAAACCATTTTCATTACCAATCATTGAAGAAGCACCATCTTTGGGAACTCCTATCAATCTTTCTTTGGAAAGGCCCCTTGATTCCATTAAATGTTTGATTGCATCATAAGTTGTTTTCCCTCTTCCATCACAAACATTTATGAGCTTTCAAATTTGTGAAATTAGAGGTCCCAATCCTTTTGAGTTTAGAAACGTGGCATAAACCACAAGATGTTTTTCTAAGCTATGATATGCACTTTCATCTAGCATCAATGAAAAGAAAGGGTTATCTAGCATTTTTGAAATTTGTAGCTCTTCAAGTTATTGAGATATAGAAAAAATGAATTATTTTGCAGTCATGTGATTTGTATATGATGTATAGTCTTTATTCTTTGGCATATTTGTTTCTAAGGACATTGTAAACAAGCAAAGAGATTCATATTTTGAGAGCGGCGGATCCTCTTGCACTATCCAATGCACTAATTTCATAATAGTGATGACTCTTTCTTTGTTCCCATCATCAATGCATGCAATGTGTTCTATAATAGGCTTCACTTTTTTCTCATTTCCACATGTCCACTTTGTCTATGAGAGTTTATGGATGCTTGAACTAGCATGAACAACTATAGAATCATGTTGCAATGTAGAACAACTAGTGTCAATTCCCTATGGCCCCTTTGCCTTATGCGTTCCACAATATATGCATTTCATAACTATTTTTCCTTCATATTTTGCCTCTCTCAACCACTTATACTTAGTTTTCCATTGATCAAAAAACTCTCTTCTTACTTTCATTTTTTTCTTTTTTCTTTCTGGTGCTAGGTTCGCCCTCGTGAAATTATTCATCACATTCTTCATTATGCCCCAAAACATCTAAATCTTCATTTAGATCAAAATTATGATCTTCTTTATTGGGCGATCAAACTTGAGCTATAGTAGATCATCCAAAGAACTTTTTGATAGAAATTTGATTACATTTTTTGATATATAATACCTATATAATAAAAATAAATTAATTAGTATATATGAATTTCAATTCATCAATTAAAAACATATTAAAAAAATAATCTTGCATAGATTTCAAGAAAAGATATTAACTAAGGAATATATCTATTTATTATTTATAATATTTAATAATATACCTATTAATTCTTTATAATATTTAATCATTTCTCAAATCCAGGTAAAAGTCTTTCAATATTTACAATAAACTACCCATTTCTTGTATCTATTTCAGTGATCTATATAGGCAAAAAAGTTGAATGCCTTAGCAAATAAATACGCCCTCTGCTTGCAATAATATTGGTGATTTCAACAACACCGTTTAAAAATAAATAAATTTTATATACAATTTGACTTACTCTTTGAGCACTTATTCCGATTAATATATTATTTTTTCTGTTAAAAAATTGTGAAGAAAAAACAGTAAAACTAACGCCTAAATAAACAAAATCAAATAACCAATGAACAGACTATATACACATAAAACAGTAAAACCAGCACCTTAATAACCAAGGAACAGACTATATACACATAAAACAGTAAAACCAACACCTAAAAAACCAAGGAACAGACTATATACACATAAAAAAATATAATCTAAATAATAAAAAATTACATTTTTACATTAGAAAAATTATAAAGAAAAAAACAGTAAAACTAACACCTAAATAAACAAAATCAAATAACCAAGGAACAGACTATATAAACATAAAATAGTAAAACCAACGCCTAAATAACCAAATTCAAATAATCTAGTTACTGTTATCTAGGAAGTTACAGAGTATGGAAATTGAGTACAGACTTTATAAATATGCCAAAAACGTTGACCAATGTGACCACGTGGAAGGAGAAAGGAATGAAATCGGTTGTTTGAAACACTGGAAAGGAGTCCAGAGCTTTGGATCAGATCAACGTATACTTTGGGCAAAAGAGAAATTGTTGACCATGGATTCTGTGAATCGATGTTATAGTTATTTCATCATCGATGGGAACCTCGAAATAGAAGGGCATGTGGCCAGTTTCAAAGCATACAATATGACCCATGGAAATTGCATTGCAGAATGGAGTTTCATAATACTATGAAGAGCAAGAATTTATTTGTTTCATAAGTTGTCGGTTACAGCAGATGATCGAAAGGCTGGATGAAACCCAGGCATCACAGGAGTATGCATAGTTCGTTTGTATAGTTTGTTTGCAATTCAGCTTGATGCAGAGAGCCTCATTTGTTTTGATAAAATATGTACTCTAATTGCATCGATGGACTTACTGCCTGTGGAGAGATCTCCCTATCACGTGTATCAAGGAAAACATAAATTCATCTATATGAACTTGGCGCCTATTTTATTCATCCTTCTCACCTTATAGATCCCATGTGAAAATGGATTATCTCAGAATGGACAACTTTTCTAAAGAAAAATTTGTAAATGTTGGAATCATATATATGTGTGTTTTTTTTTCTCAGAAGGAAGTCGTAACATATTGTGATTGATTGTGTATGGATGATGCTTAGATACACGTGGAAATTATATCTTGAACATATTCACTTTGATCATGGGCAACGTTTCATTCTGATGCACATTCATCTTATCTTGTAAATAATTTATTGTTTGACCCAATAATCTTCTCGATGCCAGAAAAATAAGATAACTATGATCACATATAGAACTTTATTTTATGAAATATGTTTGACTTTGAAAAGATAGAACTTTACTTTATGAAATATGATTGATTTTGAAAAGATACTCTACTGGGGAAATGAATTTCAATTATGTTTACGAGTTGTCTTTTTATTACAAGTTAAAATGAAATATGTTTGACTTTGAAAAGATAGAACTTTACTTTATGAAATATGATTGATTTTGAAAAGATACTCTGCTGGGGAAATGAATTTCAATTATGTTTACGAGTTTTCTTTTTATTACAAGTTAATACATGGGGAGTTTGTTAGGCAAATATTATTCATCCCAACTAATTTCAACTAGGTTATTTTCATTGTTTTTCATTAAAAATATTGAAAATGTTTTTCTATAGAATTGAAAGTGTTTTTTATGGATTTAGTTGAGCAAACACTGTTCATCCCAATTAATCCAAGAAAATTATTTGTGTTGTCCTCCATAAAAAAATATGAAATATGGAATCTTCGATGTTGCCAATGAACTTTTCAAATATTCCCATCCGCATTTTGTAAAGTTATTCAACTGATCATAATGGATAAAGTGACACACTTCATCTGCACATTGGAATACAAACTCCAACTTGGTCACGAATCTCCCATTTTCGAGCCATCGTTTTGGCTTGAACTCATAACAATCCTTATAACAAATGCTCTCAATTCAAGCCATGGAGTAGAAGAGGCTTAGCATCAGAAGAGGCATAATAACATCGACCCAACTTTCACTTTCTTTTTATTTGGTAGGATGTTGTAATATTTTTGTTTGGATATAGTTAAAATGGATGGAATCTGTCCATGGTATTTACCGTGGTATTTGCTCATGGTGTTGACTCATAGTAGTTTTTGGTACTGACTCGTGGTATTTGCTCATGGTGTTGACTCATGGTATTTTTTGGCACTGACTCATGGTATTTTCTTTCGTTTTTCGAGGGAAAACAATAAAATTAAGTCTCTAGAGAGTCCACCAAACTTATAAAAAGGCATAGTAGCCTAACAGTGTGATCATCCCAAGTTATCTATCTGTGTGTCTTTGGTGAGAACGGGGCAAGTTGAGTTCTAGTTTGATCCTAGGGACGAAAACTTGTGGGTGAATTTTTCTGGTAGATCTATCCAAAGTCCATGATTGTGCTTCAGTTTCTTGTTTTCTTATTTGATAAGCAGTCCTGCATGCCCTTGAAGGGGACAAATATTTATGTATGGGTATGTAATAATAAAGAGTTGTAGTTGCAAATTGTGTTCATGTTACTTGTTGAAAATTTTCTATTTAAAACATTAAAATGTATTAGATCTATCATAATTTTTAAGATTTGGGATGATATTAGAGTTGTGCATCTTGAAGGAATTTTGTTTCCAAGATTGTGATAACCTCGGTGAGATTTCTTCTTACCTTAATTGGCAGTCTCAATCTTCAGTGGTCTCTGTTATCACCCTAGTTGGTCTCTTACTTTCAGTTAATTTTGAAGTTTTTCCTACGCCGAGTTCGATGAATGAATTTGATCTATTTTGGTGATATCAATTTTTCGGTTTTTGGCGTTAATCATTTTATGGGACTTAAAGGGCAATCGTTTCTCTGGTTTATCTATAAGGGCGAGCAGAATATTTCATTGTGAAGTCCAAAAGGCCACTGCTCTGGTTATATATTGTTCGCCCCTGGTCTACTGCAAGTCAGAGAGATCATCAATCGGATCCATATCATTTTTTCAAAGAATCCATATTATATCTACACCTGCGCACATCATTTCATTCATAATTTTGTTGGTGCCTTTGTTGCGGGCAAGATCCAAGATTCGTATGTAGGAATATTTTCTTGAAGTTCAAGATATGCCAGATCTAGAGACTGATTGTCTCATTTAGGAAGTTATTCATTGTTCGAGGTTTTTGATATATTTCAGTGAAAAAATTTGGTAATCGGAGGGCCAAGATCATAAAATCCATTGCCCGAGAAGTCTTGGAAAGAAGACCATGAACTTAGATCTGGAAGAGGTTGAGGCATTCAATCATTATCAGACAAGGAGGCCTAGATCTGCTACCATAATAATTTTCCGGAGGCCGAGATGTAGTCTTTTTATTAGAGGTCGATTCTAACTCACTCCAGAAGGCCGAGATTTGCTCTTCTCAGGGATTGGGTGTATTTCAGTTCAAAAGATTGAGATTCATTTTTTTGGTAGAGAGTTGAAGATCTATCATTATGTTATTGCATTAAGTTTATTTTTGCAATTATAGACACGGAGATCAATTGATATTTTCAAGATCAAGCTTGTTTAGCTCAGATCTGTGGCTACATGTAGGTTGTTCAAGGGCCGAGGGCTTTTGGTATTGATCTACCATTTACAAGAGAAAGTTGAGGGTATTAAACAACTGATCGAGATCTACGATAGGGTAATTATCTGAGGGTCGAATGTAGTTTATTGGTGTCACAATCCGTGGGGTTTGAAGGGAAAATACTCTCCTATTAGCAAGCCGAGAGTATATCAATGGAGATTTAATCTATCAAAGTATCATTAGTTGCAGGGATTCTATCATAGTATCATTAGTTTTAGGGATTCCAGCTGAGCCAGAAATTTCGCAGACCACAAAATTGGAAGACCAAGTTGACATGAAGTTAAGGTCAGTCGCATTGCTATCAGTTGGAGGATGAATTAACTAGGGCCAAGAAAACCGTTGGTCCGAATTTTAATTTGCACAGGGGTCTAAAAAAAATTAATATGGTGCTCTGACTTAATTCTTGAAGGGGATTGAGCTGAGAATGGCGGAGACGTTGTTAGAAAAAATTGAAGTGGCAGAGGAGAAGAGTCTCACTCAGAAATTCAATTGCTGAAAAGTCAACTGGCAGAGAAATAGGTTGCGGCGAGGATATACAACTACATAGGGACTTAATAAAATACAAAACTCATTTATGACAAAACATAGTAAAACAAAAGAGGTTGTGGTAAATCTATTTGTGAAAGATTAATACCATAATGCAACAAGCCATACTTTCTATTATATATCAAAACATAAGGAAATTACGTTCACATGATAAATGGACGCTGCATCTCCGAGTGAAAAACACAACAAACTTACTGGGATTTACCCATTACTGGGTTCCAAAGTAAACTTCTGTAAAATTGGTTTTCACGCACCCACCAATATTTCTTCCATGATTTTCTCCTCACTACCTCATAGACTCTTGCTCTCTCTAACTTTCCCAACTATGCAAATGAATTCTACATTCATATTTATCTCAACATACAAATTTTGACATTAATACATGACAAAGGAAATAATTAATACGCAACATGGGCGATTTTACATACTTAATGGTTTTTTGAACTTGTAGGTGTTGTGGAATATGGGCAACAGTTGTGGAGTGAATGCTTGCCCATACTTGTTTACTAAACATCATTAAATGCCTTAACTTCTGTGATGTGTTGCGGAATGGTCTGCGATGTACTTCTTCTTTCACTGGTTTTCTGAACTTGCAGGTGTAGTGGAATGTGGGCAACAGTTGCGGAGTGAATGTTTTCCCATACTTGTTTACTAAACTTCATTAAATGCCTTAACTTCTGTGATGTGTTGCGAAATAGTATGCGATGTACTTCTTCTTTGACTTCTGTCATTTCCCCTGCAGTCAAAATCGCAACCGTGGAGTGGTTGACTGGGCAAGCATGGTGTTTATCAGTGTGTTTAAGGCGGTGGTTGGGATGATTATTTCCAACACTCCCCCTTAATCACAAATTCTGCGATTGACAATTCCCAAACAATCTCTGAGATAAACAAAAATTCTGTGTGCCAATGGTTTTGTGAAAATATCAGCAAACTGTTCCTGTGACCTGCAGTGAGGAAACACAATTTCATCATTGTTAATCAAATCTCTGATAAAATGATATTTAGCATCAATATGCTTGGTTCTCTTGTGAGAAACAAAATTCTTTGATAATGCAATTGCGGATGTGTTGTAGCAGAAAATAGTTGTTGTTCCCTCTTGGTCGTGGCAAAGATCCCTCAACATCTGTCTCATCCAAACTGTCTGACATGCTACTACTGCTGCGACGACATATTCAGCTTTTATTGTTGACAGTGACACTATTGGCTGCTTGTTGGAGGCCAATGAAATGGCTCTGGAACACAAATGAAAACATATCCTGACGTGCTCTTTTTGTCATCGACACTTCCTGCCCAATCACTGTCGGTGCAACCAACCAGCGTGAAATCATCTGTTGCGGTGTACGAAACGCCATATTGTTTTGTCCCATTGACATACCTTAGAATCATTTTTGTTGCTTGCTAATGTGTCTCTTTGGTGTCTCCATGAACCTCGACACCAAACTCACTCCATACATTATATCCGGCCTAGTGGCGGTCAAATACATCAAGCTGCCTATCATGCTTTTTTATAAGGTCAGATTGACATTGTTGTTGCAATATTCTTTGCTCAACTTCAAGCCCATGATAGTTGGAGTTTGTGCAAGTTTGTTTTTCTGCATTTTAAACCTCTCCAAAATGTCCACCACATACTTTACTTGAGAAATAAAAATTCCATTTTCTATTTGCTTTACTTCTATGCCCAAAAAATACCTTAACAACCCCAAGTCAGTCATTTCAAATTCATTCTTCATGACTTGTTTGAAATCAACGATGAGGAAATCATCAATGCCCGTAAAAATCAAATCATCTACATATAAGACGATAGTAAGAATCTTAACGTCGCTCTCTTTGATATAGAGAATAGGCTCACCATCACACTTGTCGAAACCATTGTCCAACAAGTAGGCATCTATCCTGCTGCACGCAGTGCTTGCTTCAGCCCATAAAGAGCTTTCCTCAACCGATACATTTTTTCTTCTTTGCCTTGTACCTCATAACTGGGCGATTGCGCAACATACACTTCTTCTTTTAGCACTCCATTTAAGAACGCTGATTTTACATCCATTTGATACACTTTCCATTTATGTTGTGCGGCAATCGCCACAACTGTACACACTATCTCTATCCTCGCGACTCGCACGAACGTCTCCGCATAATCTCTTCCCTGCTGCTGCTTGTAAATTTTGACAACTAGCCTTGCTTTGTTCCTTTCAATCTTACCGCCGACATTGCTCTTGGTCTTATAGACCCACTTCACTCCAATGACATGTTTACCTTGTAGCAAGTCCAGTAACTCCCACGTGTCGTTCCTTTCTATTGCTTCTATTTCTTCCTCCATTGTCGCAACCCATTTTTCTACTTTGACTGCATCTTCAAAATGGATTGGGTCATCTACATGACAAAATAATGCAAATGAGGAATTCATACTAGTGCTGCTATCAACTTCATCTTGCTGATAAATTTCATTTTCATTTTTGAATTTTGGCCTTCTTATGCTTGCTAAAGATGGGCTTGATATGTCACTTGGTGTTGCGCTTTGCGGCAAGCTTGGAGAAGCACTTGCTTGACTGCATGACATTGTACTATTATTTGTTGATAGCGTTCCTTGTTGCCTGCTTTGTTGCGCTTGAATAGGAGTAGAGGGAGTCACTATTGAGGAATTGTTTGTTGCTGTCAATTCCTCTTTTTTCTCATGTGGTATACATGCTTTCACATTGACTGTCTTCTCTAAACTTCCATCCCATGCTTCTTCTTCTATGAACTACACATCTATGTTGGTTATGACCTTCTTGGTTAATGGATTGTAGAGTTTGTATGCTTTGG